>PVKE010037594.1:0-15835 GCA_004027555.1 Craseonycteris thonglongyai
GAAATACTGTAGGTCGGTGGATGTGGGTAATTAGTAGTAATGGGATGTGATTGACAGGGGAAGAGAGAGCCTCCTGTCAATTACTGGTGAAGCTATAAATGCAGAAGGAGGGCTTTTTTGGAAGGGGGAGGTATTTGCAGTCAGCAGGAGGCAGGCAGCTAGGTCCTCCAAGAACAGCCGTGGACCAAGCCCGGCCCTGGGAGCATAGCTGAAGAAGATAAGCAGACAGTGGGCAGTTAGGCAGCTCAGTGCTGGGATCGCTGGGTTGGAAGACCAGAGATGGTTCCTCTGTTTCTGTGGAAGTCCAAGATCTACCTGAAGGACTAAACACCAGCTGCCATTGCTTTTCAGAGGACAGTGGGCTGAGAAAGGGCAGAGATGCCTCTCCTTTCCACTTGGGCCTTTTTGGACTTTGCTTTCTGCTGCCTCAGAGGTCTGCATGAAGCATCATTAGGCAGCCTCCAGTCTTCTCCAAAGGATGATATTGTTAAAAGGGAGAAGGGTGCTGGGTGCAGTCTAGGACAGCTCTAGGGGTAGCAGCAGGGTTATGCCTCTTTGCATGTTGTATGTCACTCTAAAATAAAGGCCCTCTTCCTTCCTTCCACCCAACCTCCATCATCTCAGGTGACAGGTGCCCTTGTAATAAACGCTTATTCTATGACCCAATTCCTGTGTCAGTCTATCCTGGACCCTGTTTCCCTTCGGTAACAATGTGAAAGCTAAGACACAAATCATGTTTGCTTGATACTGAGCATATAGGCTCTGGAAATGGACTGTTTGAATTTGTATCCTGGATCTTCTCTTTAAAAGCCTAACACCCTTGGGCAAGTTAAATAATTTTTTTGTGATATGAATTCATCATCTATACATTAAAAATTATAAATCGCCTCTCATAAATTTGTGGAGAACATTTAATAAATATAATGTATGCTCAATAGTGCTAGCTATTAGAATCATCAGCTATTAACACGCTTACTCAACAAAGACAGCAGTCAAAACATCTAAGAACATTTTCCTGACAATTTTGAAAATACTGTATGGTCTCTTTGTCTGAGCAGCACAAGATATAGCCACCACATTGTTACACTAAAGTGGTATAAAATGCATGATAAAGTAGTTAACAGCTCTAAGGACAGTAAAAGAGTCAGCATTTTTAGATCCAATTTCAAATCATAGCATTTTATGTATTTGTAAGTACTCAGGCACACCTACTTCTCAGAGGTAAGCTCCTTAGGGCAAGGGTTGTAGCTTTTACTTGACTTGCAAAGTGCTACAAAATCTAGATTGTTGGCAAGAGCTCATTCTCTAGAAATTGATGGGGTGGCGGAGGTAAGCCTTTAAGTAATTTCGATAGAGTATTTTAAAATCCATTTAGAAGCTATTTAGGAAAGTATGAGTCTGAAGTCAAAGTTGAAACTGAAACACCCCATGAAGCCTGCAGGCAGAGAACCACAATCAATAAAGGCCATTATCCTAAATAAGTCCGGAACACCATGTGCCTGGCTGAGTATTTAATCCTGTCTAGCAAGGGACCAAAGGCAGATAGCATGAAAGACAAAGGGTCCAGGGGCTCAGAAGATTGCAGAAGCAGAGTGAGCCATAAAACTCTTCTGCCAAGAAGGTTTTCTGTACCTAACAGTTCTATCCTTCACCTTTCTTTCCCATTCTGCCCTCCCTCCTATTGCTCTGTCCTCATACTTATCCATAAACCCCCATTTTGTTCTGGTGACCTATTAAGGTTCAACAGAAAAACTGTCGCCTCTATAAAAGCTTTCTAGAGATTGCCCTCTGTCTGACCAGTGTTTTTTAATATAGCTGGACATTAAATTCTTCTGAGATAGTTCCACATGCCCAGCTCTTAGTGTTAAAGATTTGGATTAAATTTCTCCACAATGGGACATTAGCAATGGATCTTTTAGAAAATGTTTCTAATTGATTCTAATATACAGCTAGACTTGAGTACCACTTCATGTTGATGAATCTCTTCTCACCCCAGCTTTTCCCTGTAACACTCTACTAGACTGGGGTAGTTCTTGTCCTTTGTCTTTCTAACTACTATACTAAACTTTATGAAATTAGGGGCCTCTTTTCTTTTTCTGCTTTCTTTTTTCTGAACCAAAATTGAGTATTAATAAATATTCTTTGAATTATAAATTAATTTATTTATTCAATCTTCATTTACTCATGTATTAATTCCTATATTTGGGTATCTATTGATTCATTTGTTTACTGATGTGTTCATTCACCAAGAAAACAGGTAGTACATTATGCAAGTAATTCATAAAAGACTAAATAAGTGAATGGATTATTACATATAGTCATCAAAGTCTGATACCACAGTTTAGGAAAAGTACTCTGAAGAAGGTGTGCAAAAGAGAACATATCACAATTTCATATGAATTATACACACTTAGAGACATACACATATTATATCCAAATGTACAAAACCCATTGCATGCCCATGTCTGTGTTTATGTGTATCAATATCAAGTCAGAGCTTAGGGGTTAGGAGCATAGGCTCTTGAGACCAGGTACCATCTGCTTCATTTAATTATCTGCTCTTCAATTCCCTCATTTATAAAGTAGAGATTATAATACAATCTACCCCATATAGATGTTGTGAGGATAAAATGTGTTAACCTACGTAAAACAAGAGTAAACACCATACAAGGGTTAGATATTACTGTTTTTATTATCATTATTAAAGCCAGCTTCTCTTTCATATTTTGTGCTACTTTACATTCAGATATATAGTACTTCAGGATGGTCTAAGTCAGGCTGGGACAGACTAACTGCTCTCAAATTCTTCATGTTACCAACATGTCAGTTAGAGCTCTAAATGGTGAGCCTGTCATTTCCCCACAGAGAATTGCTTGCATATTTTCATAGAATACCCACTGACTTAAAAAAAAGAAAAACAAAAGAAAGAGGGAAAGAAGAAAGGAAGGAAGGAAGAAAGGAAGGAAGAAAGGAAGGAAGGAAGGAAGGAAGGAAGGAAGGAAGGGAAAAGAAAGGAAAGAAGGTAGAAGAAAACAAATGTGTCTTGTCAACCCGAAGTCTTTCAACCATTTAAAATAATTGCTATGAATTAATATGCTGTCTTCTCCAAATAGCAGTTAACATCTGTGCTCCCAACAGTTGTTCAGCATATCTGATATAACCATGACTCAATTATCCACATATGCTTTATTCTATTTTTGGATTGTATACACCATATTTTCACCCATGTGTTTTTGCTATTTCTTCATGGTCAGGAATCCATATATATTTATTTATTTTTTAACAGAACAGGAAAACAAAATACTATGAGAAATGGAAAGAAAGCTAACTCTGAGTGGTGAACACATATTGTAACACATAGACAAAGTGCTGTAGAGTTGCACCCCTGGAACCTACATAAATTTTACTAACCAATGTCACCCTACTAAATTTAACAATAAAATATATATATATATATATATATATATGCACCACATATAACTTTGTTATACAATATAAAATATACATATGACATATTAATTGATGCATACCTACCAGGGTTTAGTAAGACATAATTTATGTATAAGTTATTTACACAATTAGAAATATTTATTTTACTTAATAATCTAAGCTTTGAGATTTAAAAGTTGGTTCTTTATGAAGGCTTTTTGACAAAGGGTCTAATATTATTTCTTAAATATCAAAAACACCTCAAATTTTATACCATTTTTCAGTACACATTCCTAAAATTGTCTAGATGATTGCATGGTGGTAGCTGACCTTCAGTAAGTTTTAGTCTCTCTCTTTTTTTATGACTATAATTCTGATTGTCATTGGAAAGTGTTCATATTTACAATAAATTTTTTTCTTACTGATTTTCTGCCTCTGGAAAGATAAAATAATTATTTGGAAAAGAAGATAATGCAATTGAATATAGAATGTCATTATTTCTTAATTTTGTGTCTTAATTGACAGAAAACTTATGCTGTATTTCCTATATGCACTTAATTTGTGACCCATGGTTAGTAAACAATTTCTTTCAGGCCCAAGTTTTTCATCATTAAAATATGATTGTGTCTCCAAAAAGATTTTCTTATTTTCTATCCCTACATCACTCACATCCAGATAATATCTGGAACTTGGTTGTTACTCAATAAATGTTTACCAAATAAACCTGAAAAGGAATCCAATTAACAAAGAACCCTCACGTAATTGCTTAAATGGTTTAGTCAGGGTCATGTTAAATAAAGGTGGTAGATAAGTACAAAGTGCCATGACAATGTAAACAGCAAGTTCACCACCAATGCATTATACCAACTCCTCTACCACCTCCACTACCACCCATACTGTGAATTCTGTAAGATGCTTCCCTGTGATAATATGTGTAGTGCTTTTATCATCAAGTTGAATTGGAGTTAGATGCTTTCCCAATACTCCAAATACCTATTGTAGTTGGCAATGAATATATTTCAAAAAGTGTTTTGCATCACCTAATCATCCATTCATTAAACATTTACTGAATGCCTGTCAGGTTCTCAGTCTGTACCAGGACTGGGGAAATAGCACAGTATAAAGAAGAATTAAACACAGTTCTTCTTACTAGAATATTTCAAAATTTAGTCTGGGAAAATAAGCATGTCTATAACTTGAGAAACTTTAGGGCAGAAAATTATAAATTCCATAAATAAAGATTATGTGAATATTCAGCAGAAAGAGAACATTTCTAAGTCAACAAAAATATAAGGGACTTTGCAAAAGTGTAGTTTATGGCCTAGATTACAAGCTATAATTATGAAATAGGCATTTACATATTCAACACATTACTAAACGTTGATTGCATGCTTTGCTTTATTTGGTGCCATGTCCTGTATTTGATAGTGAAAACTGACATAAAAGCATTCCCTGCCTTGAATTTATGATATCAGGAAAGACAAGAAAAAATAATATAACAAGTAAGTACAATGACACAAATATATCCATTGATATCAAAGACACATAACTTCAGGATACCAGGATAGCTCAACAGGATGAGCACTCGCCTTGCAACCATGAGGCCAAGGGATTGACTCCAAGCCCTGACCCGTGCAAACCCATATGCTCTACTGTGGCACAGCTGGTAACTGGCAGGATGGCACAGAGGTGACAATTCTCACCTCTCATGTGGGAGGCCCCCAGTTTGGTTTGTGCCCTACACGGCCACATATCTACCTGTGTAGGGTAGGAAAAGGGTCAAGTATATCTGTCCAATATCACAAAAAATTCTTTATTTCTTCATATATATATATATAGAGAGAGAGAGAGAGACAGAGACAGAGACAGAGACAGAGACAGAGAGAGAACTAGTTTATAAAAAATATGGGATATTAAAGTTAGTAAGATGGATATTTTGCATATTGATTATTGTCAAGGAATAACAATGAGAAAAAGGCAGGGCAAGTTCATAGAGTGATTTACATATCATATGAATTTGTGCTAAAGGTTCTTAGCCTTATTTGTTCAACATTCATAGAGCACTCCACTAATTCAAATGCCTATCATCAGAGATTATAAATGAAAATGAATATCAAAAATGAAAATGATGTCTATATCATTCTAGGTAATGCCAGCAAATGCACATTAATAGGAACATGTGAACGCATGAAGAACAGTGTTTCATTAATCTAGAAATGGGTGAACGAAGGATGTTAGTGGACGAGATCAGTACTAGATTACTGAGGATTTTGCCATTGGGCTGAGATAACACTGTGTTCAGTGTTTTACGAAGGTTGATGTGGAAACTTCGTGTAGAATAGAGTAGAAGATGGAAAGCCCAACAGAGGAGATCAGTGAGGAGTTGTAATAGGAGTACATACGAAATTTTAGAAGACCAGAACTAGGGTAATCAAACGAAGGAGAGGTATGAATCATACTTTAGTGTTAAATCTATAGTTAGAAGGTTTGTCATCTCTCATTTGTCTGTTCTTGGCTAATGAGATAACCAAGAAGAGCATAAGCAAGAGTATTCAAAAACGTTTAGCACAATTATTTCAAATTGGAGCCAAAAAAACAAATCACTTTTGAAAATTTAATAAGCTAATTTTATTAATATATTTTCATGCTAATCCATACACAAATCAAAGGTACAAAGGAAAGCCAGGATGGCTCTGCTGGTTAAGCACCCACTCTGCAGTCCTTGGAACTAAGGATTGAATCCCAGCCGCGGCCTTTGTGCACTCATGTGCTGAACTGGGGATATGCTTCCCCAGTCTGGTTCTCACTCCACCCTCCTGTTCAGTCCCTGGCACGAGGGGGCATGCCTCCCAACCGGAAGGCCCTCAGCCCAGTTCCCATCCTGTGTGGTCCCTGC
Source organism: Craseonycteris thonglongyai (assembly GCA_004027555.1). NCBI lineage: Eukaryota > Metazoa > Chordata > Mammalia > Chiroptera > Craseonycteridae > Craseonycteris > Craseonycteris thonglongyai. Next base: position 6,326 of record PVKE010037594.1, read on the forward strand.
CCACCTGTGCGGAAGAAAACTATGTCAAAAATTGATGACGTACAACTATGGAGATGGCTCTGGGCCCTCCCCCTCCTCTGTCTCTCTTTCTCTGTCCCTATTGTCTCTGCCAAAAATAATAAAATAAATCTTTAAAAAATAAAAATAAAAAACAAATATACAAAGCTTATACTTTCAATTTAATCAGCCTTATTCTAATAGAAATCTTTAGATTGAAAAATAAACTGCTTCCAAACTTCTGTTTGTGACTTCATACAAGCTAGAAACATTTTGCTTGTCATATACAGTTCTGAGTTTTTCAGGGTACTGAATGGTGAATTTAATAATGGCCACCTCTGGGGAAGGCCTAGATGAAGTAATTTACTCCAAAAAATGAGATTTGTTTATTTAATCCTAGATTTTTGCAATTTTAGTTGATCAGTTCAACAACTGACTTCATTTATGGAAAGTTTTATTGAATTTTGGTAAAATTTTTAGGTTAGTAAAAAAAATATACTGAAACAAAGCAATATCGCAAGCTCTGTAATATGTTTGAGATGTGGAGATCACTTCTGTATGCCACTTTGCATTTGCTTTCTCTTTAGGCTGTCTCAGGAGAAGTTAGCAAGAATTGTACAGAATGAAATAGCACCCTTGTCAATAAAGGTTAAATTTTATTGACATATATCCCATTGTAACCTTATTTCCTCTTATTGGAAAGAATAAATTTTTGTTTGTTTGTTTTTGTTTGTTTTTCTTGGCAAGAACACTATCCCCAAGACACATTGTTTACCCAGAAGAAAAATAGGGAAAAAATGTCAAGGTCTTTATAAAAAATTTTTTTGTAGTAACAATTCATAAAGGAGAAATAACATAAAATATATGTCCATCGAGTATATAATAAAACTAACACTTAAACCCAGAATATGTCCTATCTTTGTAATTCTAGTTTCTGATTATTCTATAAATCTTAGAATGATTTGGTAATACAGAATATATGACTTTGTTTCCACTGAAGAATCTGAAAAATACAATATAAAAAAACAGTCTTGGAGAACCTGGGATGGCTCAGCAGGTTAATTGCTTACTTTATACCCCCGGGGACTAAAGATCAAATCCCAGCCCTGGCCTGTGTAAATATATATGCTGAACTGGGGTGCACCTCCCATGTAGGAGGCCCCCAGTTTAGTTCTTGCACCCTGGTTTGGCCACTGGCTCCAGGGGATGTGCTTCCCACGTGGGAGGTCCCAAGACCAGTGCCTTCCCTGCATGGCCCCCGCCCACCTGTGTAGAACAAAACCATGTTGAAAACTGAGGATGTACAACTATGGAGACGGCTCTGGGCCCTCCCCCTTCTCTCTGTCTCTCTCTGCCTCTATCTCTCTCTGTAGCTGTCAAAAACAATAAAATAAATCTTAAAAAAAAAAAAAAAAATCCATTTGATCTACTGAGAGGAAGCCAGGCACAAAGTTAGGCTATGATGAGCACTCAGTAAATATTCAGCAGTGATGATGATGATCAATTCTTTCCAATGAATATGAACAAAGAACAGTAGTCACAGCCTTGTACTACATTATACAAGCACAGAAGTGTTGTACTGGTTTTGTATAATTGTTTGTAGCTTATCAGCACTCTCGTATTTATGGGTCTCATTTCACTCTCCCCCAGAACACTGAGAGAGGATTAATGCTTTTTACCACTTGCTTTCCAAAAAGCAACAAACTGAATTCAACAGAAGAACGAGTCACAAGTGATTATAGTCAGTAGGTTGTATATTTTAAAAGCAGCTGACACAAAGTCTATGATCAGTGAGTCACCTCTCACTAGTAAATAAGAACTCCACATGGACTTCCATGGTTGATGCAAGATCCTAGATAATAGGGCCTTGGTCGGTCTTCTTTTTCACTGTGTCTCAGTTTTCTCACATTACACAGTCTCAGACAAAATGTGGGTACTTAGTATATGTTTATTGAATAGGTGCACAAGTGGAAGGCCATTACCAACATTAGGCATGCATTAAACAACGGAATTTGGGTCAACATTGTGTTCAATTAGACTTAATAGGACAGAACATAATGTACAAATCAACAAGTTTTTAAATACTAATAATATTATCTTTTATTTGTAATATATTAATAGTTAGAGAACGGGTAAGAAACCCATTTCACGGTATTATGATAGTTGAAGGAAAAGATCACTGAAGTTCTCGGGAAGTTTGCAGGTTTGGTGTTAAGATCCAGAGAAAGCTACCATTTGGGGACTTGTAAACTATGCAGAGTATGATAGAGGTGGTGCAGTAAATGTGAGGAGACAGAGGATAATATATGGCCAGTCCCTCCCTTATCCTTCAAGTTTCAGTTTGCTTGACATTGCTTGTGATGCCACCTCCTACCACAGGCCTTCCCTGGCCTCACTCTCTAAACCAGGGATTTCCAACCCCGTGCCCGCAGGCGCCATGGCCCGATTTGTGTGCACCCATCATTATTTAACTGCATCAGAAGTTTTTCATAAACACTAAGTAAAATTATAATTTATTTTTATACATTTGTTAGAATTTTAAAATATTGTTTGAGTATCTACACAGGTTTATTATATTCATTGGTATGTTTGCGATATCGTATGTATAAGTTTTTCCCTAGCTTTTGCCTTTGTACATGTCACATCTTGTTGAGCCGCTGCACTCTTTAAACTCTCCTCCACCCAACTGGGAGACGCGAAGTTGCCATTCTGATTGCAGGTGCTGGGCTAATCGGGTCGTGACGGTTAGCTAGGATCACAGTGTTTTGATATATTCGATTTTAAATGAACTAAAAGCGAGGTAGGTAATCTATTATTATGGTGGCAATTTGATATGATATTGTAGTTCTATAACTATTTTTATTTTTATTGTTTTAGTCCTAAAATGAGTGGACCAAATAAGAGAAAACGAACCTATAATTTTAACACAGACTGGGAGGAATCATATTGTTTAATTAATTTGAAAGGTAAATGCGTTTGCCTGTTGTGTGACAGTAGTATTGCAATGCCGAAAAAACAATGTTGAACGTCACTTTCAGACAAGTCATACCACTTTTGATACAAATTATCCACTTAAATCTGAAGTAAGAAAGAAAAAAATAAATCAACTAAAATGAAGTTGAACTACTCAACAGACTGTTTTCACTAGACATGTGAAAAAATCTAAAAAGGCAACCGCTGCTTCTTTCAAAATTTCTCACATGCTCGCAAAGAAGAAAAAACCTTTCCAGGATGGTGAATTGTTCAAAGAAGCATTTCTGACTGCTGCCGATTATTTGTTTGAGGAATATTCCAACAAGCGTGAGATTATGTCGGCGATACAAGACCTACAGTTGTCAAATAACACAGTCACAAGAAGAATACACGCAATTTCAAAAGACTTGCAAACTCAGTTAAAGACTGACTTGGAAATATGGGACTGCTTTTCTCTGCAATTTGACGAGTCAACAGATATATCAGACACTGTACTTTTGGCAGTTATGGTGAGAATGGTATTTAGTGACTTCACAGTAAAAGAGGAGCTGTTGCAAATATTACCAATGAAAGGACAGATGAGAGGTGAGGATATTTATAAAACTTTCAGAACATACACCAGGTCGATAAGCATGCCTTTGCATAAGTTGTCTGCGATAACTACCGATGGGGCACCAGCAATGGTTGGTAAAAACAAAGGATTTATGGCCCTTTGCAGGAAAGATGAATCCTTTCCAAACTTTATGTCCTACCACTGTATTATCCATCAGGAAGCTTTGTGTTGTAAAATACTGCCCTTTGAACATGTTATGAAAATAGTCACAAAGACAATCAACTCTATTCCAGCAGCTCCATTGCATCACCGACTTTTCAAGGCTCTGTTAGAAGATACTGAAGATAAAGAACACAATCTCATCCTGCATACTGAAGTAGTTGGCTCAGTAAAGGTAAAGTTCTTACAAGATTTGTGAACTTCATTGAAGAAATAAAACCATTTATACATGATAAAAATGAAAATTAGGATGAACTAACAGACTCTTGCTGGCTGGTGGATTTGGGTTTTCTTGCTGACACCATGGAAAAATTAGATTCTTTCAATTTGGAGTTGCAGGGGAAAGACAAAAATATAGCTGAAGTGATAAGCTCTGTAAACACATTTAAAGCAAAATGGACTTTGTTGATATCACATCTGCATATCAAGTCTCTGGTGCACTTCCCATATATGAGGAAAATGCTAGGTAACAATGAATTAAATGTGTCATTATTTATTGAGACCCTGCAAGTGCTTCAAAAACAGTTTGAAGAGAGATTTCTGCAGTTTACAAATATCGAGTCAATTGTCTCCTTCTGTATCAATCCTTTTACTTGCCAAATAAATGTAATAGAACTAGCCGCATGCATTGCAGACCTTGTTCAGGGGAAAGCAGAAGAACTAGAGTTAGAAATTTTGAACCTTAAGAACGATATTTTGCTAAAATCCTTAATATCAGAGGACTTAGGAACATAGTCGACAAAGAAAGGTTCCCATTTTTTAAAAAAGCGGCATATAAAATCAAATCGTTTTTTGGGTCAACGTATTTATGCGAATCTGTTTTCAAACATGAATTTAATAAAATCACGATATAGATCTCGACTTACCGATGAGCATCTTAATAATTGTTTGCTAACAGGGTTGTCATCATACTCTCCTAATTACGAGGCACTGGCCAATGAAATGCAATGCCAAAGATCACACTGACAGATTGTTTTTTTTTATGTTTTCTTTTATGTTTTTTTTAATGATTTTATTATACGTGTGTTTTTTATTTACTTTGTGTTACGTTTTGTATATATGTTTCTTTGTGTGTATATAATTTGTACAATAAATTTATTATTTTAAAATTAGTTTTGTTTATTATTTTTTATTCTTGTTCAATAATAAATATTCTTAGAAATAGCTGGTGCCCGCCACCCTACCGATATTTTAGAATGCGCCTTAGTGTATAAAAAGGTTGGGAACCCATGCTAAACCAAGTTGACCAACTTGTGGCCTATGGGCCAGTTTTTAATGCGGCCCAACACAAATCTGTCAAATTTTTAAAAACATTATGAGATTTTTTTTTTTTTTACAAACTTTTTTTTTGGGGGAGGGGATGGCAACGAGCCAAAAGGTTGGACACTGCTGCTCTAAAGCATCTCCTACATACTATTAAACCTTAGTCCCCATAGTTTAGTGCTCAGCTGGTTTCCTTCACAGCAGTTAGCACCATGTGTAATCGCTTAATTTATTATAGCTTATTTGCTTATTATTGTATTCCTTAGTAGTTAATTGGTTCCATCAAACATCAATATAAACCTTCTTGTTTATACTTATTTCTACAGTCTAGTAGGACTTCAAGAATTATATGATATGGTGATAAATGATTATAAGTTGAAAGGTAAAAGAATATGGAGCAAGTTTCTCTTAATCAAAGGACAGATATTGGCAGCTGAGACAAAATTTCTTAGGGAAAGAAATACTAAGTTTTCAGCTATGTTGCACAGAAGGGAGGTGGAGAGTGAGAGAGGAAAAGTCAAGTGAAAATAGCATCCTGAATTCAGTTGCTCAACCATATGTTATCAACTGAGCAGTGTCCCCTGGGGCAAACCACAATCAGACTAAACCTTACTTTACTCTCAAAACAGAGGATTTTGGCGATTAGTATCTCTAAGACTTTTCCAACTTCTTAAATAACAGGGCATTTCTCTTTTCTCTGTGCTCCCATTATTTCTTGCATATATCCCTATAATAAATATTATCACATTGCATTATTCTTGCCTTATAAAATACGTTTTTCCCTCATGATCATAATTATTCAAGCACAATATGAGAGATCAGTGGGGATGGGAGTGGCTATTGAATTTCAAAACTTGTTTGCTACATTTAGAGTAACAGACGGTCCTCTGCAATTATGTGAAGGTACAATACTACGGTAAGCAGCTATTTCTATGAACTGTTGGACAAGAGTTCTTCTGGTCCATTTCTTTCAAACCACCCAGATCAAATTGTTTCCATACTCTTCTCTGTTTTCAGAGTAATTTTTATGACTTTCTAAATCTTTTCACTTGGCTGCCACAGGTTTGAGGCAGATAATACATTTTTTTCTTCGCTTTCCTGATCTAAATGGCCAGTCTGCAGGAGACAATAAAACAGGCTATGAATTCCTGAGCTGGTTTCAATTCGTAAGAGACATTAAGCTCTACAAGATTGATCAGATTTCACATCACCAGTCCCAGTGGCCCTGGCAATACCTCCGATAATTACTTAATTTATAGCTGAAAATCACTTTTGGATCATAAAATTCCAGCTAGATCAGTGCATGAAGCAAACATGTAATTAAGATTAGAGTGTGCTCACAAAGAAGGTGATTATTATTTATGGTCATTACCTCCCTGGCATGGTAGAACAAATTGAGTATTCAGGATTCTTGAACTGTTTAAAGGTCCTAAGATAATTGAATATCCACTAATAAATCCAACTAAATTAGCAACAAATATTAACACTGGTCATAAAGCTGCAAGTTCAGAGAAAAAAGAATAGTGTGCCCGCTTGTAATATATTTGGAGTTTAAAGTGAAATCTGTAAACTTTATATGAATGTTTGTTAGGAAAATACATTTACATTGTTAGTGTAATAGATATGACTGGAAATACACTGTGGTATGTTTTCTCCCCACACACTTTCGGGGGAGGGTGGCCCTTTCTTATCTTTCTAAGCCCAGTTCCAGCACAATGCAAGGCACATCATAGGTACCAAGGAAGTAATTAATTAAAATTACTGGGATAAAATGGTTTCAGTGGGAGTTCAGGCAATTATATGAAGCATATTCACAAATGTTTTGAGAATAAGCATAAAAGAGTAAAATTATATATTGAAGTGAAAGAGTATTATCACAACCATAAAATAAACTTGTTTTAAATGAGGTTTTCTCTGCTCTAGGTGAAGCAATTATATATTTTTGTTTCTTCCTTAGTTTTTTATTTCAGATTATATAGTGAGAGTCCTCTGCTTTAGGACTTTAATGAATACTTTACTTTTAGTAATAAAATAAAATAATTATTTTGCTATGTGTACACTTGTTACTTTGGTTGTATAAATACTGTGGACTTAATATTATTATATAAGTTAATAAAGTATCTCAATTAATTATTGTTTATCTCTTTATATAGATACAATCTTTATAAATGTCAATTTAATATTCATTCTGAGAAAATAAATAATACATGCCAAAGTTTTCTAAATCTGAAAAGGAAACAGTATGGTAGGGAAGAAATAAAGCAGCAAAACAAAGAAAGCTGAATCATTCTTATCTGTTTGTTATTAACTTTATTGAAAAATACAAAGTAAAACAAACTCCAGGTGGTACAGGTCTCCATGAAATGATTCCCACTGGAAATTTTCCATATAGAATATCCATATGCAGTCATCTATCTCAAAATGTTGCAGTATTCAGTCACTGTGTTTGTTATGACCTCATATATTCAATAACCATAAGAACTTTAATTTGTATAGAACTTCAAAAATTTCAAAGTAATTTTATATAAATCTTCCATGTTGAAGTATAAGCTATCTTTAGAAATCAAGTGTATGTTAGGTAAACATGAAAGAAATAAAAACTAATATTTATTGAGCAACTACTACTTGTATTGATATTATGTTGAACAGTTTCACACATATAATCTCCTGATGCATCATGGTACACTTTCAGGTAACTATTATTTCCCATGGTTGGCAGCATACAGCCCCAAAGATATCCAGGTATGAATCCTCAAAATGGGTGAATATCTTACATTACGAGGCAAAGGGGCTTCACAGATTTGTGTCACAGACCTTGAAAGTGACAGAGTATCATAGATTATTCAGGTGGGTTCAATCTAAACACACAAGCCCTGAAAAGCAGAGAACTTTCTCCAGCAGAAGAGACACAGTGCTAAGGGAATTCAGGGAAAATCAGAGAATTCCATGAGACTTTTTCGGTTCTGAGATGTAAAGGGCCGCATGTAAGGTCCGGAGACAGCAGGCCTCTGGGAGCTCAGGCAGGGCAGTAAGGAAAAAGCAACCTCCATCCTACAACCCACAGGACTCAAATTCCCCAACAATCTGAGTAAGTTTGAAGCAGATTCTTCCTCCAAATGTTCAAAGAACAGCCCAGCCTGACAACACACTGACTTCAGACATGTGAAATGGTTAAGTGAAGTCTCCAGTTATGTCAGCCAAACTTCTGACCTACAGCAACTGTGAGGTAATAGGCAGGTACTGTTCTCAGAGGTTAGATTTGTGAGAACAAGTTACAGCAACCACAGAAAACTAATAGATTTATCACTTTTCCCAACATAGGGATGATTTGGGGGCTCAAGAAATGATTTATGATGAATAGAAACTTATCTAAGATCTAATAGCCATAAAGAGAACTGTTTTACAGGAAGATTTTGATTTTTCTTTACCACAAAATAGTTACATAGGAATTAATAATTATAGAAGATTGGGGATGCCAGGGTAGCTCAGAGGTTGAGCGCTTACCTTGCAATTGTGAGGTTCGGGGTTCATTTCTCAGCTCCAGCTTGTGTAAACCCATACGCTGAACTGTGGTATAGCTGGTAACCTCTGGGATGGCAGCATAGTGTAAGTTCTCACCTCCCATATGGGAGGCCCCTAGTTCAGATCCTGCCCTATGTGGCCCCACATCCACCTGTGTGGAATGAAACTATGTTACAACTAATGATGTACAACTGCGGAGACTACTCTGGGCCCTCCCCCTTCTTTCTCTCTCTCTCTCTCTCTCTCTCTCTCTCTCTCTCTCTCTCTCTCTCTCTCTCTCTCTCTCACCTTCTCTCAAACAAAATAAATATTCAAAAAAAATTTTAGACCATTGATTTGGTCAGCTTTTGGCTTAAATATGTTTTGTCAAAGAGACATGTATATAATTTGATACCACTGTATTCTTGGGTATCTGGTAATTAGAGAGATGCTGTACCTAATACACTGAAGCAAACAGAGCTTATGCTTTGGGAACAGCCTTGAACACTCTGGGAAGAAACCAGAGGTGAGAAAGAGCAGCCTGTAAATGTATACTTGGAACTTGTTTGAAGATGTCCATGCTGTTTCCTTTGTTCAAGATACAAAGGACATCCAGAATTCTCCCTTTCTCCAGCTTGCAAAAAAAAAAAAAAAAATCTGTGATGATCAGAGATGACAGTGGGATGCAGCTGCCTGGGATACAGCTCTCCTCTACACATAATAGCTTTGTATCCACTTGTAAAGAGTATGTATTTATTTTATAAATCAAAATATCTAGTGAAGTTCAGTGTCTATGATTCAATTGGGGGCTGCTGGAGAACTGGCAAAAAACATCTCTCATTTTTCTATTGATTTTTGGAAAAATAAAGAAGAAAGATTTGGAGGTTTAAAGTTCCCAGAATAAAACGCTGTTAAAGAAGGAAGGAGAATAGCTCATTAATTGACTGTATTATATGTACATTGTCAGAAAAGACAATTACCCAGAAGCCTTTGTACCGGTGATA
>PVKE010037596.1:0-15832 GCA_004027555.1 Craseonycteris thonglongyai
TTTTTTTTTTTTTTTATTTTATTGATTTTTGACAGAGAGAAACAGATACAGAGAGATACAGAGAGAAGGGGGAGGGCCCAGAGCAGTCTCCAAAGTTAACATTAGTTTTCCATATAGTTTCACTCCACAGGTGGGCACAGGGCTGCGCAGGGCAGGAATTGGGCCAGGAGCCTCCCGCATAGGTCCTGGCAAGAACTGAACTTGGGGCACACCCCAATTCAGCATGTGGGTCCGCATGGGCTGGGGCCGGGATTCGATCCTTGGTCCCCGGGGCTTCAAAGCGAGCGCTTAACCCGCTGAGCCATCCCAACTTTCCCATGAAAACATTTTTAACAACTAAAATGAACCATTATTTCTTCAAATTTCCTGCACCCAACTCAGAGGTGAAGATACCTTTTGTTTACCCTTGCAATATGATGAAAAATTACTTTGCTAGATGGCTGCCATTCTAATTTAGGACTGGGTAGATTTTAAGGGCTGCAAGAAGAATGAGGCATTCTATGCATATGTGAAATAGATATACCTCAAAATTGTCTATCGAGAACAGCCCCAATTACCCAGGCCATGAACTAGTTTGACAAAGAACCAAGAATGGAAAAAGAATCTATACCATCTAGATATTTTCAGTAGTGGGCCACATGATCAGAATCCAAATGTGGAAGGTATATGCATGTTGTAATGGTGATCTGCTCTGTCAAAGAAGTATATGTGGCTCAATTATGAGATATATGTCAATTGTGCAAGAACAAAACTTTGCACAGTGTTTGGATCCACTACTAGAGGTATCTTTATTCTCTACAGCTATAGAAGCTAGTGAAGATTCTCTTTGATAAGCAAACGAATCCAGGATTTGTAGTGATAGATAAATCAACCAAAACCCATTGAGTTCACATACAGCTAAAGTGAATAAAACGGAATTTCTTATAATAAACATTTTGTGACGTAGGTGAGCAAATGAATTTTACATAACAAGCACATTTTACACAAGAAATTACTTGATAGCGATGAAAGATCACATTACAAGTTTTAGAGTCACACTGATAGCTCTTGGAACATTGGTTCTTCTCATTAACTCAGTAAAAGCAGAGAGATCAGATGGGTTGCTCTGGGCTTCAAGTAACAGAAGACCCTGATTCAAACTGGTTTAAATAATAAGAAAATTTACTCTCTCACATAATGTCCTGGCTTCATTTTCTGGTGACTTTATTTCTCTTTCTTGCCATTGGCATTATCCTCAGGTTTCGGGGGTGGGGGCGGGTGGGGAGGTGACAGCTACAGTTAGATTACATCCCGAAACAGCAATGTCAAGCGACAGAAAAGTCCATTTCTTCCAGTGCCTCCTTTGTAGTTATGAGGAAACTTCCCAGAACTCCCAGAATATATCTCCACATGGATTATTGACTAGAACTGGGTTCCATCCTCAGCTCTAAATCATTGGCAAGGGGGAAGAGACAGTTATAGCTGGCTCAGAACAACTAGAATTTACTCCTAAAGAAAGGGTCATGATCCCTTGAGTCACAGGAGAGATGGATGAATTTCTCAATAAAACTGGTGTTTGGCCTGAAAGGAGAGAGTAATAAATGTTGAGTAGGAAGCCAACAATGTTTGCTACAGCCTGCTCCTTTGACTGCTCAAAAATCTCTGCATACATTTAACAATTGTTTATGCCTTTACTGCAATTATACATATACTTCCTAAGGGAAGGTCACTCTAAGTTTCGTCAAATTACTACATTCAAGTTCAGGATTGTTGGTTAGCAGCATTTTTTAAATCAGACCTATTATTATTTGGATACAGTAAGGCCAATAGATCAGGAGATGACTGGCATCAAAGAGATCATTTATTTCACTTACAGTTCTGAGAGAGAGTACACATTATGATAAGAAGACCACATAGAGAAGCAATGGGAATCAGTCATGAGGCAGATGAGAAGAGGGAACTGTGGAGAGGAGTCTTGATTGTGGTTTCTGCAAGAAGAAATAGGTGAGGCAAGTGAGTAGCTTTAGGATTGGTTAGTTTGAATAATTTCAGTGGACTCTAGGGCAAAGGGGTTTCTTCTAGTGGTCAGGTATCTGGCCCTGGAGTAATTAGGATGGGCATGTAGTAGCCCAGGGTGTGAGAACACTATAATGGAGGTGATTGGGGTGTAGACTCTGAATTGGTTGGTTTATAATTTAAAAATTGTACCCCCTGAAAGAAAATTCTTAATGGAGGAAGGGTGGGAAAGGTGAAAGGGAAACAGTTGGCTATGGCAAGGTGACTAAGCATATTATTAGGTTGTCCAGAACCAGTTGTATCTGGCATATGCATGCGGGGCAGATGCTAACGTGTCACGTCCACAGAAACTAGAAGCAAGTTTAATACCAGTGTTCAGTTGTATCCTCTGATCTATGACTATAGTTGCTCTTTAAAGTCCAGCAATTCTTCACAATATAAAGTCTGATTGGGAAAGTGCAAGAGTGGAAAACAATTCACCATCACTTTTTCATGGCACATATCTTATCCACCTGCACAGGACTGATGAGATTCCTGCCCAGGAGAGGAGTAAGTCCTTTAGTCAGGCAGACTGGCCCTATTTCCACTCTCTTTAGGAAATACCCTGTATTGTGTCCTTCATGATCCTTCATTATGCCTTCTGAGAAAATCTCTCCATTTGTTGCTTTCTATATTTGTATTTGAAATGGGCAAAAGATATATTTTTATTTGTGACAACATGGATGGACCTTGAAACCATCATATTAAGTGAAATAAGTCAGACTGAAAAAAATCAAGAATGAAATAATCAAGAAACTTGACCTCACTAATAGGTGGAATATAAAACTGAAAGGAACAAAGAAACAAAAACTCCTGGACACAGTCAATAGTTTAGTGGTTACCTGAGGGTAAAGGGGGAGGTGTGGGGGGACAATAGCGGGTCTGGGGGAGTAGAGAGGGGGCATCAAATAGATGGTGATCGAAAGAAAACTGACTGTAGGTGGTGAGCACATAATGCAATGCATGGACCATGTCATGTAGAATTGTACACCTGGAACCTATGTAATTTTTGCCAATCAATGTCACTCCAATAAATTTAACAATTAAAAAAAAGGTATATTTTCTTGATACTGAGCAACACTGTTAATACGAGTTCAGAAGTCAGAGATTGCCATTTCATTTTTTAGCATTTGCTACTGAAACACCACACTTCCTGGTACTGAATTTTGAAGCAGTAAACTTTCTTGGTTGTAGCTAACTGAAATCAGCTTGGACTCACTGAGGTACTCACAGTAATTTATTGAAAGGTATCAGATAGCTTTACAAAATTTCTGAGAAGGCTGAAAAACATGCAGCCTTTGGGTCCTAAAGACCCAAACCATCTAGTCAAGTGAGGACATCATTGTCACTGTTACCCACCACTGAATGCCTTAACTTATGTTACTGCCCTCAGAAACTAACTTGCCACAACTGCCATTACATTCAGAGATGATTGTCTACCATCCACTTCTGTACATCACTAGGTACCCATTCAAATTCTGTGGAAGGTGACTTTGGATTGGCTGAGGTTTGGTCACATGCCCGTGCTTGGCTATAAAGAAAGCTGGAAAAGCAAGTATCTGGAACTTTAAATTCTTATCCTGGAAGACTGTCTCGGCATCCTACTAAGTTAAGACTCATAAGGTCAAGAATTCCCCAAACATAGGAAGAGGTTCAGATGCTGGGCAGCCAAAAGAATGACAAAAGTTCATTAGATTTTTAAATTACGATAGCAAGTATCAGAGCATGTATAGTTTAATTTTAAAGATCTTTGCTCCACCTGGCTAATCTCCAAAAAAATCCCTTTGTTCTTAGTACTTCTGTGGTCGTAGGAATTTAAAAAGTCTACAAACAACTTTTCCTTATCTTTCTAAGAAGGCAGTTTTAGCACAGTATTTAAATTCTCCAACTATCAAGTAAAATTGTAACATTTTTATAACTAAGCTAATCTAGAAAATGAAAGTGTATATTTTATAACTTTCACTATACGGATGGAAGTTTTATTCATATCTGTTTTCCTTGTTCAGTAAGCTTTTATAGTGTTCTGGTTTCATGATTTAATTTAATTGAGATTGAGTTTGAAAAAAAGCTCAAAATAATATAATCAGCCAGTTGCAATTATAAAAGTTAGCTGATACTGACTCTTTTCCCAAGAGCATTTTTCTGGTTGCCGGAGCTCACTCTGAGGATGTGAGGGGTGCTAAGGATTTAATGGCCCCATGAATATTGATAGAGACTTACCTCTGCTTCTTTACCCCTTAATCAAAAAAAAAAAAAAAGCCTAAAACAACATGTTCTTAACACTTTCCTATTCTCCTAATATTGTTTCTTGGACTCGCCTCTTAAACTGCTAACATTCATGTTTTTGTCTCAATGTTGGCTTTTGGAGGAGAGGGAGAACCCAACACAAGACATTCAATGAATAAGTTACTTAGGACCATTCAGTTGTATCAATTATGAATTATTGGACTAGCAGTTAGAGCTTACTGGAATACTACTATGTCTCTCTCTGTCTCTTTCTCTGTCTCTCTCTCTCTGTGTCTGTCTGTCTCTTTCTCTTGGTACACTATGAGTCAGGATGGGTGTTAGCAGCCCCATTTATAGATGGAAAAACTGATGCTGGAAGAATTAAAGTATTTTTACTCAAGTCATCTAGATAATGAGTGTCCCACTGTCAATTTGTACTCAGGTCTATCTAATTCTTTCTACTATGCTATCCTACCTGCTGATGTAAAGACTACCTTAGGTAGAGGTTAATAGAGGTTCTCTACCTGTGCCAATGCCAGATCTTCATAACATTATCATTCCGGAGAAAAACACTTGCTAAGTGTATTCAGTGCTACTTTTGTTTTAAAGATTTATTTTTATTGGTTTTTGACAGAGAAAGAGACAGAGACAGAGAGAAGGGGGAGGGCCAGAGCACTCTCCACAACTGACAGCATTAGTTTTCCATATAGTTTCACTCCACAGGTGGGCACGGGGCTGCGCAGGGCAGGAGCTGGGCTGGGAGCCTCCTGCATAGAACTGAACTGGGGGCACACCACAGTCCAGCGTATGGGTCCACCTGAGTCGGGACCAGGATTCGATCCTCGGGCTCTGGGGCTGCAAAGCGAGCACTTAACCTGCTGAGCCATCCCAGCTTCCCCGTATTCAATGTTACAGGTAACAAAAATTATATCTAAAAATAACCAACTACTCTTTATCACTGTCGATGGAAGTGTACATTAGTACAACTTTGAGGACAACATGGCAATGTTAATCAAAGTTTTAAATCCACATAATTAAAATTTAATATATTTTTTAATTTTTATTAAGCTACTCGTGGACAGAATTCTAGGGGAAGCCAGGATGGTTCAGTGGGTTGAGCACTCGCTTTGCAGCCCCAGGGACCAAGGATCGAGGCCCGGGCCCGGCCCGTGTGAACCCACATGCTGAACTGGGGTGAGCTTCCCACATGGGAAGCCCCCGGCCCAGTTCCGGCCCCTTGCGGTCCCCGCCCACCTGTGTGGAATGAAACCACGCCGAAAACTGATGATGTGCAACTATGGAGACTGCTCTGGGCCTTCCCTCTTCTCTCTGTCTCTCTCTGTCTCTCAAAAGCAATAAAATAAATCTTAAAAAAAAAAAAATTGTTCTAAAGGGCTTATAATGAAAAGCAGCAGTAGCTCCAACCCTTCCTTCTCTCAGTCTTGCTTTTCTTCTGTATTTATGACACATGTCTAAATAACTGAAGGGTTACTATTTCTTGTTTTCCCAACTGTAGATATTATTAAGTTACATTATCAACATGTAGCTCTCCTGTGCTGGGCCCCCACTTGTAGGGAATCAGGTTTCCTTTCATTTTGCAAAGGCACATCTTCAAAGAGCTTCTTAGCGAGTAATATAACTTCATAGCAGATCAATGTTTTTAGCCCATGGATGTGCAAAACTACTTTCATTTACTCTCATATGTGATGTATATATATATATATATTTTTTTTTTATATATATTTTATTTATTTTTGACAGAGAGAGAGAGAGAGAGATACAGAGACAGAGAGAGAACTGAACTGGGGGAGCTCCTAGTTCAGCATATGGTTCCGCACGAGCCGGGACCAGGATTCGATCCCCAGTCCCCGGTGCTGCAAAGTGAGTGCTTAACCCACTGAGCCATCCTGGCTTCCCCTGTGATGTATATTTTTATGGAATAGAAAAGTTAGAGAATTTTGAGGGTTTTTTTTTAATTTGGAAGGCCTTTATTCATTGCCTTGTCCTATTCACTGTTTTGTTTGTTTGTTTTTGTTTCGTTTGTTTTTTGAGACATCAGAAGCCCTTCACGTAGTGGCTTCTTTTCTTTTCCCTTCTGAAAGCTTTTGGATCTTCTTTTAATCCTGGGCATTCTAACATTTTTTTGATTTGTGCCCTGGCATTGGTATTTTTTGAAAACATACTGTGCTGAGTATTTAGTGGATGTTTTAAACATGGAAGCTAATGTTTTTCAGTTGTAGAATTTTTGCTGTTGTGTTTTCATGTCTTTGATAATTTCTTCCCCCACTGTTTTCTCTGTCTTGCATTTTGAAACTTTTAACTGTTAAACCTCATAATTGATCTTGTTAAGTCTTGTCATTTCTCTTCTTCATCTCTTTTTATTATACTTTTTGAGGTATTTCCCTAGCTTCATATTTCAACTCCTCAATTATATTTTATCTTACCTATTATATTTTAAATATAAAAATGTTTTCTACTATTTTATTTTTTATTATATCTTGTTTTTATTCTAAGGACATATGATCTACAATATTTTGTATTTTATATTTGCTCCAGCAAGACATCTTGGGTGTCTTCAGATGATGGAATAGAACAGTATGCTCCTATATTTCTAAGCTTATTACATATACATGTATTGTAGCTTTAACTTTTCTTCCATTTTCAGGGTAATCTCTTTTTTTTTTTTCTACTCTCTCACTTAATTTTTTTTCCTATTTGCTTTCCTTCTCTTTTATGTTTGTGACTTTCTTCAAATGTCTGGTGATTCTTTGTCTCTCCACTGATGTGTAAGATAACAAAAGGCATTTATGGGGAGAACTTACTGACTATGGGCTTCTCATTAAGATGGTATGAGTGGGAGGTAGCTATTTCTCTGGGGATCCCAGATATCTTCACCTGCAGAAGAATCTTCCTGAGAAGAATGCTCTTTGAGGGACCCTGGAGAGATAAAACCTAGTTCCGAAGGTTCTCAGAGCTGGTTCAATAAGGGTCTGGGAATCCGACCAATCACTAAGCAGATTCAGCTTCACAGCTCACCCTACACTGCAACCTAAGTTAAAGCCATTCTGACCCAATTTCTTCATGTCATAAACCTGTGATTGCCTATTAAGTGAAATAGTCACCTTTCTGAATAGAGGACCTAAGCGTTGCAATTACTCTATTTAAAGATTTCTCAATTAATCACCCCAGCTTCAACCGTATGTTGCCCTCTGCCTTCTATGATACCTAGTGCTTCCAAATTTCGAACTTCTCAGGCAGAGATATCAGCAAATCAGTTTGGTTTCAAGGTTTCCCCTTCTGCATACATGGGGGTTGAAGTTTCCATTCTTGGTCAAGGCAGTTATGATCCCTCCATGGATCATTTGTGGGTCTCCATTGTCTGCTCTCCCTGTTGGTACGTCTGGTAATTTTTAATTGAATGCCAGACATTTGATTTGAAAAGTTATAAAGACTCTAGATGATATTATTTCCTCCAGAAAGGGTTTTTCTTGGCTTTGGTTAGACGATAGATTAGGAGTAGATCACCATAATCCATTTAGGCCCTGTGCTAAGTCAAGACTGACTTTCCGTCTTCAGAAGGTATAATCTATTTTCCAGGGGATAGCCCTGCAAATAGGTTATATTTAAATTAAAAATTTTACTGTTAAAAGTCTGTTGTATGGTTTTATAAAGTAAATCAGATGAGGATTTTGTAAACGTATGCTCTTCAAACTGTATATATTTATGTCCCAGGGGTAAAAGGAAATGTACTATGTTGTAGAAACATGGTAATAAACTACAGGACTAACATGCTACTTTATTCTGGAGAATAAAATTTACTCACAGATAGGAGTAATAAAAATCATAGTTTTTTTATTAAAACAAATGTTAATGTATTAATGATAGAATGCATTATTTCCATAAATTATTTTTTTAAAGATTTATTTTATTGATTGTGACAGAGACAGAGAGAGACAGAGGGGGAGGGCTCAGAGCAGACTCCATAGTTGTACATCATCAGCTTTTGACATGGTTTTGTTCCACACAGGTGGGCAAGGGCTGTGCAGGGGGCCTCCTGCATGGGAGGCATGCCCCCTCAACCTAGGGGCTGAATAGGGAGCGGGAGGGCAGCAAGAATGGAACTGTGGGCCTCCCACATGGGAAGCACACCTCAGTTCAGAATTTGGGTCTGCATGGGCTGGGTCCGGGATTCAATCCTTGGTCTGGTCCCTGGGGCTGCAAAGAGAGCGCTTAACTCATCCTGGTTTCCCCTCCATAAATTCTAATGCTAAGTCATTAAATTATTTTTTACTTCTGATAGGTTGTTTCCGATGTACCCTAGGAGTCATTCTCCTTGAACTTCATGAGGAAAGTCTGCGAAGCACTGATGGTATCTAATCTACTTCTTCATCCTTCCTATTGCTTCAGTGGCTAGGAAATTCAGAACATCACATCCTAGACCAGGGTTGGGTAAGACGTTAGTTGTAGTCCACTGGTGGACTGTCAAGCAATTTTGGGGTGCCCACCTGAATAATAAAACAATTAGCTAACAGACCATGACACTTGGAGAAGTAGCTTTTGCCTTAAAAATGTCTGCCCAGGCCTGGCCTAGACATTTGGTAATAATTCTATTAATTTTTGTATTCATTTATCTAAATACTTTCAGTCATAATTTTTGACTTAATTATCTATCTTTTATCTATACTTGTTTTCTGTTTTTTCTTATTTTTATTTGTCAAATATGCTTTAATGTATATGTACTGCTGCTTTATGGCCTTTTTTATGAAGTAGATAGAGGCATAAACTATATCTATATCTATCACACTGATTATTTTATTCATTGCCTTTTTTGTATGCTTATTAAATTTTTCTTCAAAGACAATGACATGATTTATTAATTTTTTAAAGATTTATTTTTATTGTTTTTGACAGAGCGAGAGAGAAAGAGATACAGAGACAGAGACAGAGAGAAGGGGGAGGGCCCAGAACAGTCTCCATAGTTGCACATCATTGGTTTTTCCACGTAGTTTCACTCCACAGGTGGGTGCGGAGCTGCACAGGGCAGGAGCTGGGCCGGGGTTTCACCCCAGTGAGAACTGAACTGGGGGGCACTCCCCAGTTCAGCATATGGGTTCACATGGGCCAGGGCCGGGATTTGGCCCTCGGTCCCCAGGGCTGCAAAGTGAGTGCTTAACCCACTGAGCCATCCCGGCTTCCCCTGATTTATTAATTTGTGTGGCATTCTTATTAAAATCACTGGTAAATCACCCTAATATAGTACAAGAACATTAGACATGCAATATAAAATATGCTAGTGTTTCTTAGACTATTTTATAAGGCATTGTTATATTGCTGTATTTTAAAATATGTAAGGCACTTAAAATACAAGAAAAATAAATAGTTCTATTTATTTGGTCACAGAAAATGAATATTTCTTTTAGGTTTCCCTATGCAAATATTTTTCAGAGGCAAAAATAACCCAACGTTTATTATGGGTATTTTTAGAAGCATTTAAGTGTAAGGACTACGTGATATCAGGATGACGTAAATACATTTTTATAGGGCAATAATATCCTACCATATCCCATGAGTGGCAGAAGGAATATGTCACTCCAACTTATAAAAATATTTTTGCTATCTTATTACCTTCATATTGAATAACTTATTCAACTCATTTGACTTTGTGGAGTACAAAAAGACTCATTTTGGTTGCAATAAATAGAGAACTTATAAATTTATTTCTTAGATTGACATGTGGTTTTTCATGAGGGGATTGTGACTACCTGAGGAGTAATTTGTAGAAGAAAGGACGTCGCAAGTAAATTAAACAGATGAAAGAGCATTACAGTGAAGCTTGTGGCATAGAAAATATTATTCACAACAGAATATAGGGGTTTTATGCTTTTTAAAATGTGTGTATTGGATTCCTCAGTGCATATATACACCAGACTTAGCATAGGAAAGCTTGAATTAAATGTTCAGTCTTGGACAATGACTTAAATTCTTTGAGACACAATTTATTCCTTATTATAGTATAGATATTACTCTCTCTCAAGGTTGACCTGGGGGCTAAATGACATACCAGCTTCACAGAAAAAAAACATGTTTATCCCAATTAACAGTGACCCCAAATATAACATAATTCCTCATTTTCTCAGTAAGACGTTTTAAAAAATAAATTTTCAGTACTTGAAAATTGAAAATATAATCTTCTATGGTGTAGATTAGTCAAATAATTATGCATAGTGTAGTAATTCTGTTACTCATACATATTTAAAATTGCACATATAAAATAACAAAAAATAATTTATAATTATATCAATAGTATATTTGGTTTAAGGAGCTGCATGTGCAAGACAAGTTGACATGGTATGGACCTCATCCAGTCAATTGAAAACATTAATAGAGAAGAAAAAGGCTGAGTAAGAAGGAAAGTCTTCTGCCTGATTGTTTGGGCTGGACATTGATCTTTTCCAACCTTCAGACTTAGACTGAAACATCAGCATTTCTGGGTCTCAAACTTGACAGTTTTTGAATTGGAACGTCCATCATAGACTCTTCCAGTTCTCTAGGCTTTGGACTTGGACTAGACCTACGTATTGACTCTCCTGGGTCTCCAGCTTGGGCACTGCAAATCTTTTTTTTTTTTTTTTTTAAGATTTATTTTATTATTTTTGAGAGAAGATGAGAGAGAGAGGGGAGGGAGTGATTGCAAATCTTAAGACACTTTAGCATTCATAATTTCATGAGCCAATGCCATAAATAAATAAATAAACAAATAAATAACACACACACACACATACACACACCACACACACCCCCTATTGGCTCTGTTCTTTTGGCAAACCTGGACTAATAATGGCTGCTATAACAAATGACCATATAAATGTCATTCTCCCTTCTTCTCTTAACCTGTAGGTATTAATCTACTTTTACCTGTCACGGCACATGGATGCTTAAGACTTTTCACTTTAGATAATGATTTTCTTCCCTTCCTGAAAACTCAGCAAGTACAAAGTTTTCCTTAAAAATTTCCAAGTACTTTTACTAATTAATCCAGCACTCTTTTGTTTGTTTGTTTTTGCTTTTAATATGTACAGAAGTCCACATCTCCTCAAGGGATTGGTTTGGTTGGAATAAATGGCTTTCCCATTGATGATGTCCTTCTAAGGATGGGTTGAGAATAGTTTCTGGGGGAACCCAGATCCAGGAAGAAAACATGAAGATGACTTAGGTTATGACTGACCTTGGGCTGTTTTCACCTATGAACTTTGGTGACATTCCTGTAGAAGAGGAAAACATGATGACCCATTCATTGTCTATTGGTCGAATTGAACACATGTACATCCTTAAGATATACTGCACCTTGTATTAGTTTGTTAAAACTGTTGTAATAAAGTATAGCAAACTGGGTGGCTTAAGCAACAGAAATTTATTGTCTTACAATTCTGGAGACTAGAAGCTGAAAATCAAGGTGTCATCAGGTTTGGTTCCTTCTCTGGGTGTGAAGGAAGGATCTTCTCTAGGTGTCTCTCCTTGGTTGATAGATGACCATGTTTTCCCCATGTCTCTTCACATTGTCTCCCATTTATGCAAATCTCTCTCTCTGTCCAAATTTCCTATTTTTGGAAGGATACTAGTCATATTGGAGTAAGAGCCCACCCTACTCTACTATGAGCTCATCTTAACTAATTACACCTGTATCAACTCTATATCCAAACAAAGTCGCATTCTGAGGTACTGCTTGGAATTAGGACTTCAGCATATGAATCTGGCAGACACAATTTCATCCATAACACATCCAGATAGAATATTGTGTGACATATCATAATTGCTTAATATTTAATATGTTCTTTATTCTCCCAAAGTACTAAGGAAAAAGACATTCCCCTTCAAGTTAAATATTTTAATGTAAACTGCTATGCAGTTTAAATGAATTAATGTTTAGGCAGACTTTCTGGTTGAGGAGAAAATTGAGGGGAAAAAAAACACCTTCTCTCTAAATTGAAGAGCTAGGGGAAATAAACATGGCAGATGAACTTGACACTGACACATAGTGAGGTGAGCTTTCTGTTTCCCCTCTGCAATGTGTGTTCCATATTAATTCTCATGGCCAAGTTGCCTGAAGCTCTTTGCCTACCTTGCAGACTTAATTTTCTCTTTTCCTAGGGTTCTCTGCCTTTAGTAGACTTCTGTTACCCTACATAAATAGAAGTCCTAGCCCAGCCAAAAAATTCCATGTTAATTAGTTTCTATGAACTGACTATAAACTTGTGGATATAGTGGCTGATTAATTTTTATTTATTTTTTCCTCTTCATTAACATTTTAGATGTTCGTTGAACACAAATCTAAATATCTAATCTGTATCTTGTATCTAACCAATATAATATAAACAATTTGGGGATAATTTTAGAATTAGAAAAGTTTCTTTCATGAGAACATTCCAAATGAAAAGTGAGCTAAGGACTTTGGCCCTTTCTTACCTAACTCTAACACTGCAGACTTTCCCTTAATGACTTGGTCAGGGACACTTTTGATCACCATGTTATTCTTTCAAAATAGAATTGCTTCATTTTTTGTTCTTATTGGACCCATATAAACCACGTGTCTTATAAAAGGTTCATAAAGTATAAATAAAGGTATAATGATCATCTGTTATTTTTTTAAGAATTACAGATTTATTTTTATTGTTTTTGACAGAGAGAGAGAGAGAGAGAGATACAGAGACAGAGACAGAGAGAAGGGGGAGGGCCCAGAACAGTCTCCATAGATGCACATCATTGGTTTTTCCACATAGTTTCATTCCACAGGTGGGCACGGGGCAGCACAGGGCAGGAACTGGGCGGGGGTCTCACCTCGGTGAAAACTGAACTGGGAGCACTCCCCAGTTCAGCATATGGGTCCACACGGGCCGAGGCTGGGATTCGATCCTTGGTCCGGGGGCTACAAAGTGAGTGCTTAACCCACTGAGCCATCCCGGCTTCCCCATCTGTTATTTCTTAAAGAGAGAGACAGAAAGAGAGAGAGAGAGAGGGAGAGAGAGAGAGAGAGAGTCCACAGGTGGGCACGGGGCTGTGCAGGGCAGAAACTGAGCCGGGGGCCTCCTGCCTGGAGCTCAGTCTGGTGAGAACTGAATTGGGGCACCCCAGTTCAGCATGTGGGTCTGCAGGAGCCAGGACAGGGATTCAATTCTCAGACCCTGGGACTGCAAAATGAGCACTCAACCCACTGAGTCATCCTGGCTTCCCAGATCACTTTTTATTTTTGCACCTCCTTCTAATTTTTTCTATACACATATAAGCATGCATATATTTTACAAAACGATGCTATAAATGTGCACCCTATAATTATCTCTTTCAACAAAGAGATGCAGCCAGAACATAACTCTTTGTGAACAAATAGTGCTTCGTATTATCTTTTCGATAGCTGCATAGTATTCCTTATATAGATATGGCATGTTTCATTCAATAGATCGACCTTTTAGATGTGACACCAATTTTTACCTTTTTTTTAGGTGCCAAACTTTTGAGGTTCAAACTGCAAGTTTTAGCAATAAAAAAAAGAAACCCAGGGCGCTGATGCCTGAACCCTCACTCCTGTCAGGTCACATTCTCTGCAGAGCGCCACCCTTTTTCCTTTGAAACATTACTTGACCAGCTTCTCAAAATAGCACTCCCTCTTTTTAGCATGCCAGCATCTCACTTGTGTTGTCCGGCCCTCCCATGTGGCCAGCAAGAATTTTCAAGTCCTCTGACTTGGAGTCTCTATGTCCCTGTGCCAGACCAGACTTAGCAATCAGGGCATCACGTCAGGTTGCTACAGGCCGTAGACCTTTGGGACAGCAAGTGGGAATGCAGACAGTGAAGCCTGCCAGGTCTCTGTCCCCATCCATATAGCAAGAGATCCCAGTGTCATGCACAGAAGTGTTCTGGGATAAAAGGTCAGAGGTACAGGCTTCTGGTGTGCTCTAAACCCATCCTAACTTGCTTCCATTTTGTACTTGCTGTTACTTACCAACTGCAGAGCAGGTTGAGGGAGGTTATAAATTTTCCAGTTCTCTAATTCTCACTGGATGTAGTAGAACTTAGTAAGAGTGTGGGCTTTAGAATTGGACATTTGACTGCTTGTTATCTGTGGGACCCGACACATAAGGCACTCAAAAAACACACTTATTGAATAAATGTGTTAAGGATTGTCTGTGAATTTCCATTTCCCCAACTGTAAAATGGGGATGACAACAGTACCATTTCACAAGGTTGTTGTGAGGACTATTTGATGGATGGACAATTAGCATATAACATATGTTTCATAAAGTAGACCTGCTACTTTATTATTCTCAGGAGAAAAATTAGAGCTCTTACCAGAATCTGTTTTATAGTCCCTGTGTCAGATTTATTTGTTCAACAAATCATTATTAAATAGGCACTGTGATAAGTACTAGGGAAACTTGTTGAATGAGGCACTGTCCAGGGCTGCAATCTAGACATACCTATTCATTCATTCAACACATATTTATTAACTGCCTATTAATCAGATCTGAAAACACAGTAATTTATCTTCAAAGTATTGCTTGTATCTGTTTACTTACTTTTATCTTCGTGTCATCACCTTGTGGACCATGGCCACAGCTTCTCGACCATTCTCCCTTATTTTGTTCTTGACTCTTTAAAATTATTTCACATCTAGAATGGTCTTTTAAAGCTGT
This sequence comes from Craseonycteris thonglongyai, assembly GCA_004027555.1. NCBI lineage: Eukaryota > Metazoa > Chordata > Mammalia > Chiroptera > Craseonycteridae > Craseonycteris > Craseonycteris thonglongyai. The sequence continues at coordinate 14,946 of PVKE010037596.1, forward strand.
AAATCAAAGCATGCCATTCCTTTGTTAAAGCATTAAATTCCATTTAGAATAAACTCTAAACTTCTTGGCCCATGTGGCCCTGCATGACTTGGCCTTTCCCTGTGTTTCCAACCTCAGCTTAGCTCTCCCCCTACCCCTATATACAATAGCTTGTCATTTCTCAGAACCAGCCAAGACATTGCCACCCCAGAGCCTTTGCACATGCTATTTTCTCTACCTGGAATGCCATCTCCTAATAGGCCTGTCGGACAGGCCTCTCCTTATCCTTCATGTGTCAGCCTAAAAGTCACCTTCTCATAGAAAGCATTTCTAAGACCATTAGTTACTCCCTAACACAGCATCTTGTTTATTTTTCTATTACTTTTGATCTGCTTTTATTGTTTTCATTTATTCTCTTACCTGTTTATTGCCTATCTTTCCCAGTAGGAGATAAGTCCCATGAAGACAGGGGCCTTGTCTCTACACATTGTTTGCTCTTTGTTGCCTAGGACGGTTTCTATCACATAGTAGGTGCTCAACACTTTGTGACATGGACGAATGCATGAATGGATTTCAACGTCTGAAAACCTCCAAGAATATAAATTCCTCCAACAACAAAAATTCTAAGCCTCTGTTTGACACATTCTAGGATAGATATAAAATGTTATTTTTATCTTGGGCTAAATAATAATTTTAAAAAATTGATAGAATGAGACCTGGAGTGAAGGGTCTCGTCTAGGAGACGAATGAAGAGAAGAAGGTTGTTCCAGCAGCAGGGAGTTTACAAACTCACTTGTGTTTAGAGACATGATGGATGAGTTGCTTCTCCACTGTTCATTAAGTCAGGCCTGTTGGTGAAGCGGATGGGCATTACATCCCTGCCCCACCACGTACTAGCTGTGTGTACA
>PVKE010037597.1:0-15649 GCA_004027555.1 Craseonycteris thonglongyai
AATAATACTGTTCTTTTACATTGTCTGAAAAAGAAATGTAATTTCAGTCATACATCACACAAGAAAAAATATAAGTTAAAGCGCTTTTAACCATGGTCTACATGTGAGCTGATATATCAGCCCGCCGCACTTTTCGCCTGAGATGCAAAAGCCGATATATATCGGCCTGTCGCACTAAAAGGGTTAAAGCCCTTGCATTCACAGATGGTGCTTTCCTGGTGTGGCTAAAAAAACCTGCATAGATCTATTTGTTGCCTGTAAGGTAATACCTTAAAATAATGATAGAAAAACCACATATGATAAATACAGTAGAGAAATGTTTATCTGAAGTGGGATATTAAAAATGATCTGGTATGTTTTTTAGTAACCAGAAAGAAAACAATGATTTTTCTCTAGCTTTGGAGCTTTCGGGAGGGAGGCTGGAGGGACAGGAGAACTCTTTAGAACCAGCCATGAAGAACCTTGTGCTTAGGGCCCCCTGTGGGATCTGGGGTGAATTGCTGGTGAGCTGAGAGGGAAGTATTAAATACCCTTACGGGCCTCCTGTCTTGTCTTTCCTATAGGTCAGGGTTTCGACTCCCTGGCTGCAGAGTCTCACTGGAGCCTGTGGTCTGATGGATGAGGCTGTCCTGGCGTGCCCTGACCCAAGCTCACAGGCCCTCCAAACGCTGGCCCTGGAGACTGAGTGGGAGTTGAGGCAGATCCCACTGCAGGTGAGAGTCTAGTGTCGCTCCCCCAGCCTGAGGCACAGCCTACATCTCTTGGAAGAGTCTGTCTCAATGTCACTGCACCCTTCCTGAGCCTTGGCAGCTGTTGGGAGAAGGTCAGCCTCTGGCTGAACTGGCGAAAGGGGAAGTGTGTTACTCTCCTCTTTGGAAAACCTGAATGGGAGTTTCTGGAGCTACGTGCCATGGCCTAGTTGCATTCACTGGCAAAGTGGGGCAGAGGATTCAGGCCTGGGATGGAAAACCAACTTGGCTTATGGCCCTAATCCTCTTCTTTCTTGCCTCTCAGTCTCTCGACTTAGAATTTGCAAGTGGATTCCAACCCCGGGTCCTGCCCACGCAGCCCCACCCAGTGGATTCTTCTCGGGCTCAGTTCTTCCTACAGTTGGCCCCAAGCCACTATGCTCTGCTGCACCACCATCACGGAGTCCTGAGTCTGCTGAAGAACTTCCCACAGGTAACTGCAGGCAGCATGGGTTGCAGGAGTTGGGAGAAGCTAGCCCAGACATGGATGCTAGAAATCCCTGCTTTTGAAGCTGGAAGCGCTTGCTCGAGGTAGAAAACATTTGTTCATAAGTAGCTTGAGAGGGGTTCGCCTCAGAGCAGAAATGGGATACTTTTCCTTCTGAGAGTTACAAAGGATCTTTAGAGTAAAACTAGTGCCTTCCTCTGAGTCCAAAGAAAATGGGGACATCAATTAGAGATTCTTGTTGATATTAAGAGTAGAGTGGCCTTGAGGATTGACCTGTGCCTGTGTGGGAGGGATGGAGAGAGACCTATTTTAATCTGTGGATGCAGCTGGGGCCTTCCTCTGCTCTCACGTGGCCTGGCCATTGTGCTCCAAAGTCGGGAGCACTTCCAACTCCAAGGCTCAGGGGCATCCCTGTAGAAGTGGCCCTCTGGAAGGCAGCTGGCTAGCAAAGGCCCTATTTAGGAACTGACATCCTGCTTTCCCCCCAGGCTGCCCTCGTGAGCTTTGCCACCACTGGGGAGAAGACAGTGGCTGCAGTCATGACCTGTCGGAATGAAACAGTGAGTGCTGAGAGTGGCAGTTAGCAATTTGGGTTTCCTTGCTCTGTCTCCCAGGAGCCCCGGGAACCAAAAGTCTGGGCATACTCACCTGGTTACTTTGAACCCAGGGGGCAGGAGGCGGTTGGGAAATATGTTCTCATTCCATCTGTAGAGGTTGCTGCATACCCCCTTGATCCTCATGAGGGGGACCCTAATCTGATGACCTCACTTTTGTCTGGGATCATTGTGGGTTGCATAGGCTTTGTGGACAGGAATGAGAAAGATTTGCTGTCTCCCAAGTGCTGAGAAGATGCAGAAGTTAAAGCTTCATTTCGGGGACTGGGAAGTGACCCTCTAGCTCAATTTTTACCTTCTATCCTTCTCCCTAGCAGAAACCTAGCAGTTCTGAAGATGGGTCAATGGGGAGCTTTTTGGAGAAGTCTAGTCCACAGGTAGGGTGTGGCATTGAACAGTGGGCCAGACCCAGAGACACAGGCGGTCACCCAGTGAAGTTGGGGGAGCAGCTTAGCAATGAGCAGGTCTCCTAGAGTTCCTAATGTCACATGAGGTTCATAAATTCTATAAATGACTTTTCTCTTAATCCTTTTTAGTTGGGAGATTGGGAAGTAGAATCTCTAGAATCTGTTCTTAACCACTGGGCCTCAGTTTACCCATTTCTCTTAGGAGTCTGGCTTGTATTGTAGTGGTAATCTGCAGTTGCACTGAGGCAGAGCATGGGACCCTGGTGGGAGGCAGAGGTTTCCAAAGTGGTGTGTGATTTCCCTGCCTCCAGTTTTCCCTCTCTTTGGGAAGGAAGTCTGCTACACTATACTGGCTACCTTCTGAACCAAGGAGAGTGGCTGTAACTTTTATTTACTCAGGTATCTTGTTTCTGCCTTTAGCTTTCTTGAGGAATTAGCCTTTAGGATTTTAGACTTTGGGATTTAGCTTTCTTTTCTCTTTTTTTTTTTCTTTGCATGTATTTCCTCTTCTGGCCTGAGTCCTTCTCTGGGGTATTTGCCTGTCCCCCTGCTACCCCGATTCTTAGGTTTCCTTTGGGGAACTTTGCTTTGGGCAGTCCGTCTAGTTGACCCATGTTGTCTGTATCCCTAGGACTCGCTGACTTGCTTCAACCAGACCTATACCATCAACCTGTACTTAGTGGAGACGGGGCGGCGGCTATTGGACACCACGATCACCTTTAGCCTGGAACAAAATGGCACTCGGCCCGAGCGGGTGAGCGGGAACCTTTGTCTCCAGGCTCAGGCCTGTGGGCTCTTCAGCAGGGGCTCCCTTTCCTCAGGGCCAGCTCGTTGCCACGGGTCCTGAGTTAGGACTCTGTGGGCCTGTGTTCCAGTTCTTCCTGAGCCACCGATTGTCATAAATCCCTGTGAGCAACAGGAAAAGCTGGTACCACTTATGACAAGTTGTCACTGCGCCAGGCTCCATGCTAAGCTTTCACTTATGCACTAGTTGTTTGAGCCCTGTCACTGGTCTTGTGAGGTGGTTATTACTGCCCTCGTTTTGTGAGCGAGGAAGCTGCCCAGTGGAATTCAGGATCCGGTCAGCGTCACGGAGCTGGTGAGGGGTCACTCACTCCAGCCGTACTCTTAGTCACTGCCCAGCGTTGCCTTTGGGCAGCTTTAGTTATGGCCCTCAGCGTCTCTGGATTGGGGCTTTATTTCTGAAATGGGAAGTCTAATCCTTGCCTCCTGCTTGTCTTATGGGGTGTGACTGCTGCATGGTGAATGACGTGGCGCCTCCGTGGAGAGTTCTGAGCTCGAGTCTGACACTGTTGTGTTGGCTTCTAAGAATACATCATACCCTGTTGGAGTCCAGGCAATACCCTAATTATTTAGACACCAGATAATGCCATGACCAGGGGTGACCTCTAGTCACCCCTGATGCTTTGCGTCTTGGGGTTTGTGCTCTGAGAGGCATTTGAATTCTCACTGACTGCAGTGGTCTTGACTCTGGCTTCTAGCTGTACATCCAGGTGTTCTTAAAGAAGGACGACTCCGTGGGCTACAGGGCCTTGGTACAGACAGAGGATCACCTGCTCCTTTTCCTGCAGCAGCTGGGTGAGTGGACCTCATTCACCCCATTATTTTAGGCCTGCCCAGGAGTTCCAGTCTGACTTTTGGGGGGCTGTGGTCAGGCTTCTGAGCAAGATTCAAGTGGACTGTACTCAGCATATTATTTCCGGAGCTCATGCCACCTGCTTTTGAGTAATTCCTTAGTGTGCTAGCGTGGGATACAAACCTTTCCTCATTTGACCTGTTGAATCCAGCCCCTTGCTCTGCCATTTCTCTTTTTTACATGAGAGCTGCGGGGATCCCTGGAGCCACTTCAGGAGATGAGGGAGGTGGGTCCAGCTTTGTGTCCTCGGTTTCTCTAGCAGGGAAGGTGGTGTTGTGGAGCCGTGAGGAGTCGCTGGCAGAGGTGGTGTGCCTAGAGATGGTGGACCTTCCCCTGACGGGGGCACAGGCTGAGCTGGAAGGAGAATTTGGCAAGAAAGCAGGTATGAATGGAAGAGTTTGGAACAGGAGAGTTGATAAGAGGGTGCTTACTCTGGGCAGAGGTCTGTTAGGTGGACCACAAGCGATGCTGTCTCATGACACCTGTGGCTTCCTGGGGGCAGCCATTTTGCCAGTCTCTCTGTGACCAGTTCCCAGTGCTTTTTATCCATACGGTTTATGCAACCGTTCTTTTCTCTGCAAGGAGTGACCTGTTATTTCCTCTAGGGAAAGGTCCTCGGGGGAAAAATCTTAACTTAGTATAGTAATAGCTACCAGTGTCTGAGTATCTCAAATTTGTCAGGCACTATGTCAGACACACCCATTGTCCCCAAAGCAACAGCCAAACCTCCCTAGAGACATGACTGGGACAGCTCTCAGTCCCAACCCCCAGGAAGGGCTGTGTTCCCTCGATTTTGATTCACTCCTGCCTCCCACCTCGCTCCCTTCCATCCATTCATCTGGCTTGCCAAGATAATGTGCTGAGGGCCTACTCTGGGCCAGGCACCCTGCTAGGCATTGCACATTTTCTTAAGCCAAGGATTAATTTGACTTTACTATTTATTTTTGCTGCCTGGATCCAGCAATTCAAGGTAAAATCTGCTTCCTGCTGCCTTGTTGCTCGTTGCCTGCCCACATGACTAGCTTTTGGTTAATTCTCTTTTCCTGATTTGTATCAACAAGGTATATACTGTGTGTGTGTGGACTGCTGTGGCTGAGACTTGTTCTTTTTGCTTCTCACTTCTTTTCCTTGAGCTGAGGTTAGTGGAAAATAGGCTAAACAAAGGCTTTTTCACTTAGCACTTACCATGTACCCCACGCTGTGCCAAACCCTATATGTACATCATGTGGTATCATCTTGCAAGAGCCCAGTCAGTGGGTTACATGCCATTTTATAGATGAGGAACCAGAGGCCAGAAGATCAAGTATATTTCCCAAGATCACCCAGCTAGTAAGCAGTAGAGCTGGGATGTTTAATTCAGGTTTGTCAGACTCTTTACTATGCTACCTAGCTTCGGTGACCAAATCTACCTATGGAGGAGATTTGAAGGTTGTGGCCTCATTGACACGAGTCAGTGGTTGAGTGAATGAAAGCCCTGAGAACTGAGTGCAGATCGATCTGTCGGGTGCAGGAGTGGGAATGAAGTAGTGGGGAATGGACGTACCTGTTCATTATGCATACACATCTCCACCCCTGCACCCCACACCCTTCTGGTTTTGTCATGACACCCAGAACCCTTCCTCTGGCCATTCTGGATGTGGGGCTGTGGGAGAGACATTCACAGCTTGGCTGCATCCTGCATGGCTGACGTCTGACCTCTTAGTCTGTTACTCCAAGAGGCCAGGCAGGTGAGGTACCAAGAGCTAGGTAAGTCGGTTTTGGAAGACCCTGCATGGCTGTATGTGAGTGTGAGACAGTTGGCACCCCATGGCATGCAGCCTGGGGTGTGGGTGGTTTGAATGCTCCACAGGAAAGGGAGCAGGAAAAGCAAGTGCCCCCTTGGTGGAAACATCTAGTCTGCCAGGGAGGGAGCCTCAATGCAGTACCTTTTCCTTGATACCAGATGGTTTGCTGGGGATGTTCCTGAAACGCCTCTCGTCCCAGCTCATCCTGCTGCAGGCATGGACTTCCCACCTCTGGAAAATGTTTTATGATGCTCGGAAGCCCCGAAGTCAGATTAAGAATGAGATAAACATCGATACCTTGGCCAGAGATGAATTCAACCTCCAGAAGATGATGGTGATGGTGACAGCCTCAGGCAAGGTGAGAGTGGGTTAAACCCCAGGAACCAAACCTTCTCCGGCTCCAGAAGAGGTAGGGGAGAGTGCCCGTTCTAATTTTCATGGATAGAATCAGTTCTTAGGTTTGTCTTTCTAGGAGTGAGCCAGTAATTGGTTTATCTTGCAGCTTTTTGGCATTGAGAGCAGCTCTGGCACCATCCTGTGGAAACAGTATCTCCCCAACGTCAAGCCAGACTCCTCCTTTAAACTGATGGTGCAGAGAACCACCGCTCACTTCCCCCACCCCCCACAGTGCACCCTATTGGTCAAGGACAAGGTGAGGCCACCTCAGATCTGAGCCAAAGTGGCGTGGCTTTTTGGTGTTCGGCCACTTAAATTTATCCTAGGCCTTTGGAATTCTGTGAGAGTTCAAGATGGGTCATCAGGGGTTAGAGCTCTGTGTCTTCCAGTTTTTTGCCTGAGTGGAGGAACCCTCTAGGACTGATGTGGAATTGACTCGAAAGTGGGTGTGACTTCACCAGATCTGTAGCAAGCCAGCTCACTGTCTCCCCAAACAAAGGCAGCTGTTAGCTGAGCAGTGTTCTCTCATCTCTGCACGAGCAAGAGCAGAACATAAAGCTATTTCTGACTCTACCTGACAGAACTAAGTGGTTTTTTGTGGGTTCACTCTGGTATTGTTAGGAAGGGGTCTTGGGAAACAATCTGCTAGAATGACTGTGCTGGGGTTGCTGGACTGGTTCTTGACTTATTTGCTTCTTGGCATGTCCAGTTCTTGGTTAGCATTGGGGTCAAGAGGAAGTTTGACTATTTTCCTTTTGATACATTAGCTTCAGGAACTGTTTGCCTTCAGCCAGGACTGTTTTCCACAAAGAGGGTGAAGATGAAGGAGTCCAGCCCAGTTGTGCTGAATGCCAGTTTTCCACATCTCCCCCTGGGGTTTGCATTCTTTTCCTGTTGGTGGAGGCTGACACTTTGCCTGCCCATTTCAGGAGACAGGAATGAGTTCTCTTTATGTCTTCAATCCCATTTTTGGGAAGTGGAGTCAGGTGGCTCCCCCAGTGCTGAAGCATCCCATATTGCAGTCTTTGCTTCTCCCCATCATGGATCAAGACTATGCCAAGGTGCTGCTGCTGATAGATGATGAGTACAAGGTATGACATCTTCACAGTGACTGGAGGACATCTAAGTGGTTGGGCATGAGGGAGGGCTGGTCAGGCAGCAACCAGTGTACCAGAGGTGGGAGCTATCCACAGTCAGTGCACGTGTGGGCTTAAAATGCATCTGAGCGACTTGATTACTCCCTTCTCCACTTGTGAAAACTCAGGGTCTTAACAGAACTAAGTTTAAGCCCTGAGTTCAGCAGACTTTAATTCTTTTAAGATTTGCTGTTTTATCCTTAAGGCTCTCTTTGATGGGAAATAGTAATGAGCACTGAGAAACTGCTTAGACCAAGCATGTCCAGTCTGCAGCTCAGGACAGTTTTGAATGTAGCCCAACACAAATTCATACACTTTTTATCTTAAAATATGAGATTTTTTTGTGACTTTTTTTTTTTTTTAGCTCATCCGCTATCATTAGTGTTAGTATATTTTGTGTGGTCCAAGATAATTTTTCTTCTTCCAGTGTGGCCCAGGGAAGCCAAAAGGTTGGACACCCCTGGCTTAGATATTCCTAACCCTTTTCCTTTAACTCTTTTCTTGGGCTCTCTTGGGGCTTTCAAGGTCACAGCTTTCCCAGCCACTCGCAATGTCTTGCGGCAGCTACATGAGCTGGCCCCTTCCATCTTCTTCTATTTGGTGGATGCAGAACAGGGACGACTGTGTGGATATCAACTTCGAAAGGTAGGGCAAGGGCATCCTGGCAGGACCCTTTGGGGGAGGGATGTGGGTATTTCTTGGTCACTTGGTTAAGAAGTGAATTATACCATTCAGTCTATTGTAAATTTAGATCAGCATAGTCCTGATGTCTGATCCAGTTATTTTCATATTTATTGAGCAACTACCACATGGCCGGCATGGTTCCAGGTCCTGTGGAAAGAGTGGTGAACAATAGACAAATTCTGTGCTTCCATGGAGCTTTCATTCCACATTCCTATTCTACAGCAGAGAGAAGTGATATTTTTCTCCATTTTGGGAGAGGGTGGGAGGCAGGAACAGAGATTGAGCAATAGTACTTTCTATCTGAAGATGATGTTATTAACCCACTCATGATAAAATGTGTGCTTTGAATTTTTTAGAATGGGATTCATTTGCTCTGATCCTGACATACTTGAGTCCAACTCTTGCATACAGTAGTACACACTGGTTCGGGAGTCCAGCTCGGAGGTTCACGAGGGCCTGGTCTTGTTCTCATTAGCAGAGCTGCGTAGAAGAGTAATTAGGTGTGCGTACTCACCAGATGGTCTTTCTGGCCTGTCCCATGGGGCCTTTGGAGAGGCACTGGAGTATAGAAGTTAGGAGCTTGGACCAAGCTGCCTGTGTGCTACACTTACTAACTTTGTGACCTTGGACACATGACTTCTCTGGCCTTCTGTTTTCTTGTCTGTAAATGATGATGATCATAGTACCTACCTCAGAGGGTTATTGTGAGGAGTCAGGGAGTTAATACATGTAAGTCACATAAAGCAATGCCTGGCACATGGTAAAAGTCATCCAAGTTTTACCTGTTGTTTTAAAAATGCAATGTCCTTTCCTGAAATTTTGTAACAGCCAACCTTTACCATAAACAGCATAGGAAATGACTTAGCCAAAAAATGCATTTTTTACCCTCATGGGTGAAAAAAAGGTTGTCCTTCCAAGTTGATAAAAAGGAGACCCTGAAAGAGACAGTCCTTTGTGGACAGAGGGGAGCAAACTAGAGTGTGGGTGTCATGAATCAGTGGAGTCCTAAGGATGCCATGGGAGTACATGGTGGCCAAGGGCGGACCAAAGAGGCAGAGAGCACATGGGGAATAGGCCAAGTGTGATGTCTGATTGGGTTTACAGGTGACCTTACTCCCAGGGGGTGTTTTAGTGAGTTCTAATGTTTTCACAGGTCCCAAGGCAATGAAGCCTTATTTGTTCTTAATAAAAATTTTTATTAAAAAAATGTTTTAATGCATTAATCCATTCTCATTGTAAAAGATTAAATTGATGCAGAAGTGCACACGCAAAATGTGAATGGACCCTTTGAGCCCCGCCCAGCTGCTTCCCCAGATGGGCCACCTGTCTGTAGCTGACTGTGCATCTTCCCATCGTCCTTTCTGTGTATTTATAAGACTATATAAACAGCTGTAGGGACCACATCTATATATGTTTCATTGATAGTATACTTTAATAAAAAAATGGGCTTAAAATAACGAGGCAGAAAAAAGCAAATTTCCTATTAATAAATACAGGTCAATTTCATTTCACTAAGAAAAAATATCCTGAGGTTGTGGTTCAATGACCCTTCAGAAAAGGGTGTATTTGTGTACCGTATTTTCCGGCGTATAAGACGACCGGGCGTATAAGACGACCCCCTAATTTTATAGTTAAAACATAGGTTTAGGCCTATATTCGCTGTATAAGACTACAGCCTCGGAAGTGGGGGGTAGTTTTATACAGCGAATATAGGCCTAAACCTATGTTTTAACTGTAAAATTAGGGGGTCGTCTTATACGCCAGAAAATATGGTATATAGCAGTCAGGTCAGGAAGCAGAATGGAACCAGCACCCTGCGGAGGCCCTTCCTAGTCACTACATTCTTGCCCCAGGGCTCCATGTAATTCCACCGCATGGATGTGTAATAACATATTTAACCATAAAGCTTTGCTCATTGGTTTCCTAGGACTAAAAGAACATTTCCTATAATATTATGAGGTCCCTGGCAGCTCAGTAATTCACTGCTGACCCAGTGTACAGGAATGTGATAAGTTTTCTTTGGATATTTTCTATTCAGATAAATAGTGGAATACTATTGAATAATCTTTTGCTTTCTTATTGGCTGTAGTATCTTTCTTTTCTTTTTTTGTAGTATCTTTCTTAATCAAACTGAGCGTTCCAAAACTTCTTCGCAAACTTGATCCTTATTGCTATTGTTCTAGGAGCTCTGATCTCTGTTTCTTACAGCACAAAGGCTTCTGATAATGAACTCTGGGACGTGTCTAGGTACAGCCGTCTCAGGTCTGGGTGTTCCCTCCTGATGACAGGTGCTGGCTCTTTTGCCCTTGCTCTAGGATCTCACCACAGAACTGAGCTGGGAGCTGACCATTCCCCCGGAAGTACAGCGTATCGTCCAGGTTAAGGGGAAGCGCAGCAGCGAGCATGTGCATTCCCAGGGCCGTGTGATGGGTGACCGCAGCGTACTCTACAAGGTATGGCATAGCAGGCCGCTGTAGAGCTGAAGAGCAAGGGTTTGATCCCAGCTCTAGGGTTTGGTAGACACATGACCTTGAGGGAGTCATTTACCCCTTTGAGCCTTAGTTTATTGTCTGTGAACTAGGCATACTATGCCCTCCTCCTACAGTGTTGTGATCACATGAGGTACTCACGCTTATCTTAGTGCCTGGCACATAGCCACTACCCAGTAGGTATTAGCTGTTGTTATTGGTGGTAGCACTATAGGACTTCATGGGGTTAAACCTTAGTTGATCCATCAGAAACTCCATCTCTGTGATCCAGCACTCTAGTTACTAGTAAAGGGAGGGAGATGAAGAGGAACCAGTAGGCTACAAAACTGTCCTATGAGAAATGTGATTGTTGTAGTCATGGACATTAATTATACTCTCTGGCATAGCAGAGCCTGAGTTAGAGGAAGACATGTAATAGAACGGAGTAGCGTCACCCAGGAGCTCAACGGGAATCTGCTGATCCGAGCACAAGGCAGAGTGCACACCTCTGGTGGAACTGTCCAGGGTCAGACTTGGCTCTGCCTTAGACAAGCTACCGATGTGGGCACTTGGCTCAGGCTTCTTGGACTTCTGTGTTTACCAGTGTAGTGGGGCAGCAGCACTGATGTTGTAGGATTGTTCTGATGATTAATGATAGCACGTAATGTGATTAGAATGGTGTCTGCCACACTTCACACATTGTCATGAGTGCTGTTGACTTGCAGTCTTTATTGTGGATGCCTTCCATGTGGCTGCAGTCAGTTCAACTTGTTCAGAACAACCCAAATAGTACAAAGTCTAAAGAACATTTTGACTTGTACCAGAAAAAGTACTCACTGTGTAACTTTATCTGTACAAGGTAAATTTACTAGAATACTTGTGTTTTTACTTGTTGAAAGAATAGTAGTTAGGAGTAGGGCTTTTTGGTTTCATATTCATTGTGCAGATTTTTTAGGTTAGTCTTTTTTAAATAAACTTTTTTGTTTGTTTGTTTTTTAGCCTAATTTTAGATTTACAGAAAAGCTGCGAGGATAGTACATAGAATGCCATATATACCCCTTATCTAGTTGCCCTGAGGAGACTACAGTTCATCTGTCTAAAGTAAGACACCAATGTTGGTGCAGGACAGTTGACTAACATGCGGCCTTTTGTGGGTTCCACCAGCTTTTCCATTAATGTCCTTTTCTGTCCCAGGATCTCATACTGCATTTAGTTGTCAAGCCTCTTCAGTTTCCTCTGGTCTTTGTCAGATTTTTAGTTTTACCTTGTTTTTTGTGACCTTGATAGTTTTGAAGAGTACTAAGGTGTTTTGTAGAATATCTCTTGATTTTGGTTTGTCTGATGTTTTTCTCCTGGTTAGACTGTGGTTATGGGTTTTATAGAAGGACTACCACAGAGGTGAAGTTGCAATTTTTTTTAATTTTTCTTTTTGAGTGCCACCTGGATACCAGGCAGAGACACTGGGATACATCAGTGAACAAAATATTAATAGATAAAATTTTCTGTTGTCAGGAGGCTTTCACTATATTTGGAAGAGGCTAATAAAGAAAATAGGTAACTTATGTAGCATATTAAGAGGGTGACCATTTCCATAGAAAAATGCAAAGCTGAGAAGAGGGAAAGGGAGAGTGGGATTGAAAGGGGATACAAATTAAAACAGGGTGGTTAAGGAGGTTCTCACTGAGAAAGTGACACTTTAGTGAAACTTGAAGAAGTGAGGAAGTCAGTCATATGATATATGGGGAAAGAGCCTTCCAGACAGAGAAGCCAGAGCATTCCTGGAGTGTTCCAGAAACAGCAAGGAGGACAATGTGACTAGACGAGAGGCTGGGTTGCTAAGGTCAGAGAGGTGACAGAGCCGGATCATAGGCCATTACTCTGGCCTTTAAAGTGAAACAGAGCCACTGGGAAGTTTTGAGCAGAGAAGTGACAAAAATGGTTGAGGTGTAGGAGGCTCATTTGGCTTGCTGTGTGAAGACTAGACTGTTGCTGGCCAAGGAGGAGAGAGCAAGAAGACAATTAGGCTGGCGGAGTAATCCAGGTGAAATGATGGTGGCTTCTACTGAGTTGGCTTGTGTAGTGAGAAGGTATCAGATTGTGGATACTTTTGAAGGTAGAGCCAATAGGATATATTGATGGCTAGGATGTTTGTTTGTGTGTTAGAGAGAAAGAAGTCAAAGTTCAATGACCCTTCAAAAGGGTCTACTGACTCAGAAGTTCCAGGTCTAAAAAAGACATTGGTGCATGGGGAGGCTTGAGAGGGAGCAGGTTTTAGCAGGGGTAGAGCAGGGCGACATCTAAGAAGGGACACTGAGCTGGCAGTCTCTTAGTGAAGTCTGGAGTTCAGGGAGAGGTCTGGCTTAGATACGTAAAGTTGGGCATTGCCAGCACCCACAGATGGTGTGAGAGCCATGAGATTGGCTGAGGTCACCATAAGAGATTGGGGACATGAGGAACCTGCAGAAGAGACCGAGAAGGAGTGGCCAGTATGGCAGAAGGAACACCAGGGAGCTGGTGTCCTGGTCGCCAGGTAGAGAAAGTGTTGCAAGAAGGGAGTGATCCCCTGTATCACATGATACCAGAATTCTGGTCAATTAAGGTGAGCACTGAGACTGACTCATCCTTTGATTTAGTGATAGGGAGGACGCTGGTGGAGAGAAATAGTGTTGGAGCAATGTCCTTAAGTCAGTCAGCAAGTGGGCAGGCCTTGCTGTTTATGGGATTCAGTGAAGTGATGTAGGCTAAGCGCCTGGCCTGACATCCAGCACCTGTGGACATTACACAAGTGCAGTGATGACAAACTCGAAATAGGAAGCTCTTCTAACCAGAAGACCCTTCTCCTCTGCCAGACCAGCAAACCCCGCCTCTCTGCCCAGGGCTCACAGTGCAGTGGAGCTCATGTGGTACCATTGTGGTCCTGAGGGTGCTTTTCTCTCCTTCCCAGAGCCTGAACCCCAACCTGCTGGCAGTGGTGACAGAGAGCACAGACGTACACCATGAGCGTACCTTCATCGGCATCTTCCTTGTGGACGGTGTCACTGGGCGCATCATCCACTCCTCTGTGCAGAGGAAAGCCAAGGGCCCCGTGCACATCGTGCACTCAGAGAACTGGGTGGTGGTAAGGAGTCACTGTAAGGGACATGAGGTAGTTCAAGGGTATATGGCTGGTCTCCCTGCTTCTGAAGTCCTTTCAGTGTCTCTTGTCCCTAAAACCAGTTGCTGCTTTATGTTTTCATAGGTTCCCAAACCCCTGGATGGCAGCATGGAGTGCTGGTTAGGGGGCTGGGCTCGGGAATCAGACTGTCTTGGTTTGTTCCCAGCTCTTCCATTTCCAGACTGTAAACCTTGATTTAGGTATTTAGGTTCTCTGTACTGCATCATTTGTGACAGGGATAGTAACAGTCACTGCTAGTCTAGGTGGGAACAAGGCCTAGCACTCAGTAAGCACTCACGTGTTAGCTATTATTATTCTGACTTCTAAGAATCTTGAGAAATCTTTCCTTCTTGTGGTAAAGTGTGAATAGTCTAGAGAAAACTCCTCTGAAAGGTAATAAACTTGTTAGCAAGGAAGAAAACAGGGTGCAGGGCAGTCCCTTTCCTTTCTCAGTGTGTAGCTAATTGGAAAGGCAGCTTCCCGTGTCATTCCCCCATCCAGTTGGACCAGCCGCTAAGCCCCGGCTGCCCCCTCTTCTCTCCGCAGTACCAGTACTGGAATACCAAGGCCCGGCGCAATGAGCTCACTGTGCTGGAGCTCTACGAGGGCACCGAGCAGTACAACGCCACCGCCTTCAGCTCCCTGGACCGTCCCCAGCTGCCCCAGGTCCTCCAGCAGTCCTACATCTTCCCCTCCTCCATCAGTGCCATGGAGGCTACCATCACCGAGCGGGGCATAACCAGCCGGCACCTGCTTAGTGAGTGACCAGGGGAGGGGCTCTGGGGCCACCGGGTCCCCATAGGCAGCCACACTGAAGGACAGAGCTGGGGGTGCACTGCCAGCAGAGCCGCATTTGACCACTGTAAGGGAAGGTTAGTGAGAAGGGCTTATGTCGTTAGGAAAAGCCCCTTAGCCTGGCTTTGCCACCCATAGAAGGTGACACCTCTCTCTTGGTCCTCATTTCTGATGAACCACTTTCTCTGTTCTGCATTTTTACCTCGCTCAGAAAGTTGGGCCCTGACATCATTCCTAACAGATGGCCTATGCTGATGCTACAGAAACTGGCATGGTTTACGGTCTCATCCTGTGTAGTCTCAGCTCAGGACTTAGCCATTGTTTAACAGGCTGCTCCATATAGTGGATTTTACCAAAGATGTTTGGGACTCTGAGCTTTGATGGGCACCTGGCACTGCTATTTTATTCTGAAATATGCGGAGGACAGTCCTCTCTGCAGTTTCCCCAAGTTCAAGCCCCACCATTCCTGAAACGAGCAGGCTCCACTGCCCCCTTGGCCTCACTGCAGCAGCCAGCGCACATGGCTCGTGTGTGACTAATGTAGGGTTGGAGGGAAAGGAGAGGGATGAAGAGAGCTAAGTAGATTTCCATGTTCTTCGCTCATGACCCATTTTATGATTCTAGAACAGGGGTCTCCAAACTGGCCCTCTCTCATCCAGCCCGTGGAGACCTTTTTATCTGAATAAAATAATATTAAATAAATAATTAAAAACAACATCTATGTTTTGATTCTTTTTTATTTGGACCTCGAGTGTGTAGTCGGCCCCAAACTGCTGTTTGATAGTTAATGCGGCCTGCGGGCTGAAAAGTTTGGAGACCCCTGTTCTAGAACTTTATTTTTTGATGTCCCAGGATATATGAGGAAACCAGTTTCTTCAAAAGTGGGAACCTTTCTTCAGACCCATGCGCATTACTGGATCATCATTTTTGGCCATTTAAGGGAGCCTCATTGACCTATTTTTTGGTTTTAAACCTAATTTTATTTTATTTAAAATATTTATTTATTTATTTTTAATTGTTTTTTGACAGAGAGAGAGAGAGAGAGAGAGAGAGAGAGAGAGATACAGAGACAGAGAGAGAACCGAACTGGGGGAGCTCCCAGTTCAGCACATGGTTCCGCACGGGCCGGGGACGGGATTCAATCCTCGGTCCCCAGCGCTGCAAAGTGAGCGCTCAACCCACTGAGCCATCCCGGCTTCCCCTAATTTTATTTTTTTAAAGGTTTATTTTTACTGTTTTTGACAGAGAGAGAGAGAGAGAGAGAGATACAGAGACAGAGACAAAGGGGGGGGGAGGGGCAGAACAGTCTCCATAGTTGCACATCATCGGTTTTTCCACATAGTTTCACTCCACAGGG
>PVKE010037598.1:0-15833 GCA_004027555.1 Craseonycteris thonglongyai
ACACACACACACACATTCTTACTGTAGTTCAAGGAGTCACTGGGCTATGCTTTTGCTTATAAAGTGAGAACAAAAACAAACTGAAAAAAATAACCTCAGTCTCTGATGTTTGCTTGTTTCTACCCTCTAGACATGGCACATCATATTACAAAGAATGACTTGGGAACTTTTGAAAGATCTGAAAGATTTGTTAAAACAGTTATTGTGGGGCAATATAATATTTTGAGCTCCCTTATTGTTATTTAAATTATAGAACTATAAGGCAGAGCCTTAACATTTTATCATTTCAAGGTGGAATCTTAGGCCTCTTAAACTTCTGTGATAAAGACTTTAAGAGAATTAAAGTCCTTGAAACTTGAAGATCACAACTTGAAGAAAAATAATTTTGCCTCATAAACAAGCGCTGCATGGAAAAATCCAGCCACTGTCAAAATAACAAGAATAGTTACGTGGCTGGATTCTTTCTGGACAGCCCGTGTGTGTGTGTGTGTGTGTGTGTGTGTGTGTGAGAGAGTGAGTGAGAGAGAAATCAGTCAGCTTTCTTAATGAATGGCATTTTGTGTCTCATTCCTTAGATGAATATAACACACACATACACATGTATATATATATACACACATACATATATGTATATATACATGCGTGTATATATACACACGTATATACATGTGTGTATATATGTATATACATACATGCATACATATATACACACATATGTATACATATATGTGTGTATATGTATGTTTTATATGTAGAAAATTGCTCTATCCAAAATATCTCTTTTGACTGGACTATCACATTTTAGATAAACTGAGGAAATACTTTAAAAATAAAAAATTTTTGAAACCCTCACTTTTAAAGAAGAGAATGATGTGGGCCTATATTTAGAAAATAACGTTTTAAATGACATTTTATACTTAAAGTTTCCCCTTCAGTTATTTAAGGTTAGGTTGTATTTAATAATTAAATTTTGAAATCTCTCCCTGAGCTGTAACCCAAATTTTCAGGTAATAAGAAGACATTAAGGCCCTTTAAGTGCTGCAAGAATACTTAATCATTTCGTCACTGGAATAACTTGAGGAAAATGTTAAAAAGATGTTTTGAGGGATGCTAGGATAGCTCAGCAATTGAACACTTGCCTCATGATTATGAAGTCCAGGGTTCAATTCTTGGCTTTGGCCCATGCATACCCTATATGCTGAACTGTGGTGCAACTGATAACTGCTGGGATGGTGGTAAAGGTTCTTGCCTCCAATGCTGAAGGCCCCAGTTGGTTTCTTCCCTATGTGGCTCCACATCCACCTGTGTGAAATGAAACCATGTCACAATTAATGATGCACGACTATGGAGACTGCTCTGGTTCCTCCCCTTTCTCTCTCTCTCTCCCACTCTCACCTCTCAAAACAATAAAATAAATTCTTAAAAAAAAAAAAAGGCTTTTGAAAATGGTATAGTAAGTTTTGGTCAATAAATGAAATCTCTTGTAATATACATGAACATCTTAAAATGTTTATTTTGTGAGAATAGTAGGGGATGGGTTCATGACAGAGTTGATAACCAGTTCAGAAGCTGAACTCACATCATTTGCCTAGAAGTCTGCATTCCCAAAAGTACTCAGCCCTTCATTAAAAATCTATTGCATACAGAGCTTTGCAAAACAAACAAACAAACAAACAAAAAAAAAACTATGCTATAAAGTACTTAGTATAGTAATAGCGATGCATTTATGGTGGCTATATGTGTAAGGGCTAAGAGATACAGCTAAAATTTGCTCAAACCCTCAGTGTCTATCAAAAACGGAGAAATTAAGAGACATGACATGTTCTACTGTGATGGTTCTATTGTCAGCTAATCACATGTTGCTTTGAGTAAATAAATTAATGCCTTGCCTCGGTGGCTACATTTTTTCTTTCAAGGGCAAGTTTTTCTTGGAACTTAATACTATCCACTATATTCTTCCTCTACCTACTCTACTTCCTCACCTCTGAAACTTGGTTAAAATGGGCATGGATAGCTAAATCCAATCAAATAAACTGAAAGGCAGTAAGTAGTTCGATGGAAGTGTGTTCTGGGTATATTAACCTCATTCACCTGGACTCAGAATGTCTCCACAAGCCATCTATTTTAGTAGAACTAACTGGTACTATTAACAGTAGCATTAACTATCTGCTTTATTGATTTTATTGAGTCCTTGAATTATTATAATTCATTTGCCTGGCCTTGGAAAAGACTTCAAGTGACCATGGAGTGGACATGGAAATACAAAATAGGCATCCAGCAAAGTGTTCACTTAAAGAGCACCCCTGCATAGTTTCAGGAACATTAGAAGTTGAAAATGAGAAGGAAAAACACCTCTAAATTGTAGCTACATTACAAAATAATAAAATAAAAATAAGGGAAACGTAAATCCTCTTTGGTAGAGCCTAAGCCCCTTTCCCGCTGACACAGGTCACTAAACCCGTCATGTCTGTGTGTGTGTGTGTGTGTGTGGTCACTACTTAAAAGGAGACAAGAAAAACACACCCATGTACATCTGGATAACACCCCACTCTTGCTTTCTTCCCCAGCAGTGAGATCCCTTTCTCAGAAAAAGGGAAATAAGAGCCAAGATTATGTGAACACCGAAGGGTAGATGTCATGCGAGATTGGGCCTAGCCCCCATATTTTCTAAATGTTGGATGCCTATTCCTGGGTGTGTTCAAAATAATTTAAAATGTAGCAAAGACATGGTATTAAATTACATTGACTTACACAGTGAGGAATATTTCGTTTTCTACACTCTTAATCTTTTGTTGGCCTCCTAAGTAGTTTTTGTATTTAAAAAAATTTTTGGAATACGTAGTTAATACCTCATTAACAATTGCTAATTGTCCCTTATAATAATGGAGGTAGTCTTCAACTCAGAATCTTCATCAGGCAACAGTATCCAGTTAGAATGTAAGTTCCAGGTGTACAATTCTACAATACATCGTCTATGAATTGTGTTGTGGGCTTTCCACCCAGAGTCAGGTTTTTTTTTTTGGTTTTTTTTTTTCCATCACCATACTTTTGAATCCCTTTCCCTTCTCCCCCTCTGATAACCACTAAACTATTGTCTGTGTCCATGAGTTTTGTTTTTTTTTTCTACTTTAATTGTTCATTTATTTTGTTCTTTAGATTCCACATGTAAGTGAGATCACATTGCATTTGTCTTTCTCAGTCTGACTTATTTCACTTGGCATATCTTCTAGTTCTATACATATTGTTGTAAAAGGTACAATTTTATTCTTCTTTATGGCTGCATAATACTCCATTGTGTAAATGTACCACAGCTTCTTTATCCAATTGTTTATTGATAGGCATTTAGGTTGTTTCCGTATCTTGGCTATTGTGAATAACGCCGCAATGAATATAGGAGTGCATTTTTTTTTTTAATTAGTGTTTTGGGTTTCTTTGGCTAAATATCCAGGACTGGTAATTTTTAGGTTTTTATTTGCAATGACAAAATATCTTCAAAATACATGTTAAATACATAAGAATTGGATAAAGAATCAATGCTACATTGGCTTTTTCTTCCAAAATGCTAACTTTTGGAGATATGAAATAGAAAGTATAAATAGTAGCCTGACTTTAATTACCTTAAAAATTATAAACTAATCAGTAAAGGAAGATAAAAAAGATCTTTTAATCAATACTAATTATTTCATAGCTAGAAATCCTATATTATATTATTTGTGTAAGGCAAAAAAAGAATGTTTTTTAAAGCCCAGTTCTAATTGAGAATCTCAAGCTTTGTAACTTGTATATTCAAGTTTCTAAGATTATAACTGTACTAAAAACTTAAAGGTTATCCCTCAGATACCTTCTTCATCCTTCTGCTGTATCTCCTAGTCTGTGAATTTTCTGAAACATCTTTAGATGGAACCAAGAAAGTTGGAACCACTGGACTTTAGAAATAATCCCATTTCTTTATTCAATCATTTTTTTCCCTTTAAAAAGCCAGTATTTATGAGTTCCTCTTTTGTACAGCAATATGTTATAAAACGAAGACACAAAGTAAAATATGATGTGATTTCAAGTAAAACAAAATACAGTTTACTTACAAATATATTTTTGTTTGTCAGGGAAAAGGATAAGAAACACTGAGTATTACGGTAAGAGGTTTTTACTGAAGAACATACCATATGAGAGTCGACAGTTCTCCACCAAACTCTGTTTGTTACAACTGATCTTCTATTAGTTGTATCTCTGCTCTGCCCGCTAAAAACACTGAACTGATAACCCCAAGTTTAGAATAAAGTGGAAAGTCTCTGTTTTGGGAGTATTTGCTCTGCACAAATTGAAGAAACTGATCTGTAGACAGCGCCAAGTACCATGGGACACACAAAAGAGCATGCAAGTGACCTTAATGTAACAAAGAATGTTCCCCCCATTGAATGAAATAACACATATAAAGACTCAGCAGCTCAAGGCAGATGATGTGCTGTATTATCGCCGGTAGCAAAGCTTTGTGAGAATAGAGGGGCAAAAGATGAGAGGAAGGCTGAAGGAAAGAGCTTGAGAACAGATTAAGAAAGACTTTTCATACCATTAAAAAAAATAATTGGTACATCTTAAAAATAGAGGGTTGACACTGAGGGTAGCTAGGTAACAGCTACCTCAAAGATAATCAATGGTTTGATAAGGCCAATATCTACTGCTCTGGGCCCAAACCTATTTGTTTATAAGAACTCTAAATTTCCCTAATCTTTCTTTTACTTGTGAGATATGAGTTCATTTCAAAATCCTCTTGGGCATTTTTTCTCTTGGGCTTCTGTCTTTTGGCTTCTTTACAGTGATTTATTCAAGGGAACAAAGTCACATCAAATGAGCAAATCAGACACTTTAGCCTCTAGGTTACTCATTCACATCAAAGTTCTGGAAATAGATTGAAAAGTAGATTAATTAAAGTTCAGGGTAATTTGTTTTGTGTTGTTATTTCTTTCTTCCCCTCTTCTGTTTTCTTTCCCTATCTGCTATTCATGGAGGACTAGAAATTTTTTTTTTTTTACTTTTGTAATCAGCTAAGTGCTTTTTCAAGATAAAGCATTTCAACAATTAAGTTAAAAAAGCATGCTGTCAATATCAAAAAAAGACAATATGCTCCATTATACAAGAAAATATTCAGAGTATCATTGACATGTTTATGTAAATTAATCATCACAATGACAGAAATCAAGATGATGGTTTTCCCCCTGTGGTACTTATCTTCACGTAAAGGAAAATAGGGCAGTCAGTCCTTTCTGTGTTGGGTTTAAATTGTTTTTTCTTTTAATGTGTTCAGTAAAATTGTATAAGCAGTGTACCAAGTATAAACACTCCAAATAAAAGATGAAAAGGAATTAGGAAAACCATCACTTATGAATGCTTGCTATAGCTCCAGAAAGTCTTCAAGAAACAAAATATGTGGGTTGCTTCATCATTTTAGAATAATATTTTATTAGTATTTGGGTTAATTTAATCTTGATTTTTCACTCCCCTGCTTGAAATCTGTCATTGGTTATTAGCTCCTCATAAACGTCAACGCAAGTGTGAAACTCTTACCAAGGCATTTGAAGTTGTGATGACTCATCCATTCATTGATGTAGCCATCACTCAATAACCACTTATTGAGCATCTACTATAAACATGCTCTTTACTAGTTGTATTAGCCATCTGGTTCCTGCTTAGCTTTTAGGCTTTTCTCCTACCTTGTTTCCCTTCATACTCTTCACAACCGCCATCCTGACCTACCTGAGATTCTTAGAAATAGACTCCTGAAGCCTGCTCACCTCAGTCACCCTTCAATATTTCCCCTGTCCTAATTCTATGCCAAGAATACCCTTTACCTATATAGTGCAGTGTACCAACAACATTACTGATTTTCTAAATCATGATGGGGCAGTGAGGAGGATGAAAAAAATATGTATTCCAATCACCCAACATTAAGCATATGGACTCAGTAGCTACCTAATGGGACCTATAAACACCACACTGATAAAAGATAGAGGATTGAGATAGTCAAGATGATTTTGAAACACTTGACCAATTAGTGTCACCTAATTTTTCTAATGCTCACCTTTGCTACCATCTTCACTAACATTAGTTGACTTAATCAGTTTACTAAGTCATCTTATTATGTAACAACATTTGTACTCCCAACTGTGCTCAACGTACTGTATTTGCATTTCAGAGGTGTGTGTGTGTGTGTTTTCTCTTCTGAGTGTAACTTGAGTATTCTTTTTACACTTTATCCTCATTGATAAACACAGTGCCAGGAATACAATGTTTACTCAATGAATGAATGAGCTTAAAATTGATTATTTTTTATTTACATTAAGGATACTTTGAAAATAGTGAAGACTTTTAAGTGTCTAGACAAATATTACTGGCTTTTGTCATTAATGACTTTTGTCAGTACTGACTGGCTAAAAAGTAGTAAGTAGTCTTACATATTTCAGCCTTACGTACCTCTCCACCTAAACGCAACTGTGTAGATACCTGAGTCTAGGGGAAACATCAGAGGAATCACCAGGCAACTTGCAGATCATTTAAATATAAGAAAGTACCATTTGGGGGTATATAACTGAGGTTTGGAGGGATTTGTTATGAGTAATAGTTAATAGTCTTATATGATCTTCATTCCAACCAATCAGTGCTAAAGATTACAAATACAAATGCTAATGAATTAACATGAAAGCAGAGTTTTCAGAGTTGAGTTAAATCTCCAAAATTAAAGGTCTTAATGTTAAATGATGGTTTTTAAGTGATTAATATATATGAAGTGTTTACTATTACTAATTGTACTACAAACTAATCAGCTTTTTGAAACTAGGACATTTATCACTTTTCTAGATTTCTACTCATTTTCATTGCTCTGGCTACTCTTCAAGATTCAAATACAGTCATATGGTGGTACGTGATTGCTTTGAAACTGATCAGACTTGGTACTTGACACATTTTGATGTGAAAAATTTGTTCCAGTCCTCATCGTTTGTTAGGTAATGCACAGGTAGAACCTGTCACTGTCAATTGCCTTGCATGACTCACTACCCTTTCCACTCAAAACAAGGGGTCACGCTTTAGTCATCACACACCCTTGAGATCTTATTTTAGTTTCTGTGGTCATTTTGTGTATTTTTGGTTTAGGAACACATTACATTTATTTACATTATTTCTTATTAAAAGTTTGTTTGGTACTCATTGTTTTTGATACACTTTGTTTTTGGTACTCATTGTGCCTCTGGGAACCTCCCGGAACATCCTGGAGCCAATTAACTATGAGTACCAAGGTACCACTGTAAATTGTAAAGGACTGAGTTAAAATTTTCCACTTCTACTGCATTTATCTACTACTTGTTTGTATCCCCTGCTACGATTTTTCATATATTTGATGATAACTATTGAGGACATAAAGGTTTTGTAACATACTCTTGTAATTCTGATTACACTGTGGTAAAGTAACCCCTTTCTCTGTTTCAATGCTGTTAGCTTTGATTTTGATTGTGTTCATGCATGCAAAGCAAAAATCACAACCTATCCATGTTATATTCACCACCCCCCTAAATTGCCTATATAATCCACATACTTAATTTTATTTTGTATATAAAATAAGCACAGTAATTTTTATGCACACTGAAGTTTGATAAACACTGATCTGAAAAAGGAACAAACTAAGTATCTCTCTGCAGCTGTTCAAGTAATCAAACCATTCTGCATTTAGAATAACCCTCAAATTGCAAGGGGGCAGGAAGATGGGGGGAGAACCACAAAATGTCTCTGTCTGACTCAAGAGTTCATTCTGTTGCTTTTTAAATGCTTCCTAAATAAGCTATTTTCAATTTTTATAAATTCAGGTTCTTATAATGTTATACAGGATTTTATTTTATGGGAGGGTAGCTTTTCTTTTTAAAAGACAACTCCTGAGTTAAATGCTCTTATGATACAACTCTGAATTGCAATTCCTACATTGTTTTCATGTACTGTATTTTTAGAAAGGTTTATTAAGAATTTATATAAAAACTGAAACCATGCCAATATCTGAAATCTACTGAGCAGTCATGTCCGCATTTCTGACCCAACCAGTGTGGCCAAAGGAGAGGGATATGTTTGGGTCCTCATGGCAAACTGAACCCCCTCATGGAGTTAGAAATCGTGCACAGAATCACTTGAATAATTTTTATGCATCTTGAAGAATTAATTTCCAAAAAAAATCTCTGTGTAACTTTAGAACAAAGGGGAAATTAATGCTGAGAAAATAATGAATTTCCTCTGCAGGAGCTAAGAGCCGCTTTTATGTCTGTATTTTTGGTTTTGCTATGATAATAAACAGTTCCCAAACCTCAGTGTGTTTATTTCTGTTGCACATTACACAAGGGCTGTGGATAAACTCCAGCTCCATTTGACTCAGTGTGGCTCAGCAGGGCTCGGCCACTCAACATGCCTTTGTATATTCTCATTCCCAACTTCAGGCTTATAGAGTGGCCCCTGTCTAGAATGTAAATGCTCACAACAGAGAGTACTGGTTGCAAGGGTGATGTCATACCAAATCATGCAATAACATTTAAAGCTTCCCACTCAGATCTGTCAAATAACATGTTTGTTCACATCCCAATTGTCAGAGTTTACCACCTGGTCAAAATCTGTAGTTAGAACCTTGGCAACATATACACAAGCACATCACAGGTCAATTGACAGAGACATATAATTCTATTACTAGGAGGGAGTGGATGTCTCTCAGTAATTATATAATCCACCACAAGAGTATATAATTCTAGATTAAAAATCATTGTCCTCCAAAATTTGAGGGTAGTTTATATTTTGGCATCTAGTGTTCCTGATGAAAAATATGGTTGATCTGATTATTATTATTTCATAGCTTATTTTATTTCTTGAGAAGTTTCCAGGATGAACACTATCTTGGTTTGGTGAAATTTCTAATTACTACCTTATTTGATGTCTTATTTGGTTCAAATATCTAAGTGGAAACCTTTTTGTTGTTGTTGTTGTTGTTGTATAATATGTATATCCTTTATTTTAATTATTTTATTATTTCTCCTCTATCTTTGCTAATTTGGAAGTATAGTCTATTCATTGTTCTTTTCTAAGAATGATTACCTCTATAACTTTAAGTGATATTGCTTAAGCTTTCCATTTTTTATTACCAAATATGGAAAGTAAACAATATCCTTTGATTCTCTGCTATGAAAAATGAAGGCTACCTACCCTTCCCTGTCTGGTCAACTCTCCAAATTTTTGGCACACTATGGGATTCTTTTATTTTCTGTTATAGTTAAATTTATTAAGGTTACATTGATTAGTAGCAATTGCATAGATTCCAGGTATACAACTCTTTCCAATGTAATATTTTAGTTCCCCCTCCCTCTTCTCCCATCCCCCTCTCCCCTTATCCTCAGGTAACCACTAAATTATTGAGTGTCCTTGAGTTTTTGTTTCTTTGTTGTTTTCAGTTTTATATTCCACATATGAGTGAAGTCATATGGTTCTTAGCTTTTTCTGTCTGTCTTATTTCACTTAGGAGGATGGAACTCTGGGATATTTTTGTTTCTCTATTACTTTTTCAGGGGAAGCCGGGATGGCTCAGTGGGTTAGGCGCTCACTTTGCAGCGCCGGGGACCGAGGATCGAATCCCGGCCCCGGCCCGTGCGGAACCATATGCTGAGCTGGGAGCTCCCCCAGTTCAGTTCTCTCTCTGCCTCTGTATCTCTCTCTCTCTCTCTCTCTCTCTCTCTCTCTCTCTCTCTCTCTCTCTCCTCTGTCAAAATAAATAAATAAACAAAATATATATTTATTACTTTTTAGTATATTGTCTCTTATTTGCATCTTCAAATAAACTTTTCAAGAGGTGCTATGTATATTTTCAATCTTGTACACTTTTTTAAAAAGATTTATTTTATTGTTTTGGACAGAGACAGAGAGAGACAGAGAGAAGGGGGAGGCCCAGAGAAGACTCCACAGTTGTAGATCATCAATTTTCTACATGGTCTTATTCCACACAGGTGGGCTGAGGCTGCATAGGGTGGGAACTGGTCTGAGGGCCTCCCAAATGGGAGGCACACCCCCATGAGCCAGGGGACCAACCTGGAAGTGAGAACTGAACTGGGAGCCTCCTGTATGGGAAGCACATCCCAGTTCATTATATCGGTCTGCACGGGCCAGGGCTGGGACTCGATCCTCGGTCCCTGGGGCTGCAAAGCTAGCGCTTAACCCTCTGAGCCATCCCAGCTTCCCTTAGTCTTGTATACTTTACAAAATATTTTTTTTTACGTGAATACTGCCCTTGTTTATAACATACATTTAATGTTTTCCCCCTGAACATTTGTTAAATATTGATTTACTTTTATCAATACACATTAATTGTGTTTGTGTGGTCTGGGTTCAAAATGACAATTATATTTTATATGTCTTGTACATATACCAGTTTGTTTTCTTTTCAAGGGTTCTGTATTTAATTTTTTTTTTTTTGCTATTTAATAAGTTCTTCACCCACATAGTGAAGATTTACGTTGCCTCAAAGTCTATTAGTTCTATGCTTTCTAGTCTATTATCTCTAGTTGCTTTTTCAGGGGTATCACCCGTTGATTTTCACTTTATATTTGCTGGCCCTCCTTTCAGTATAGTTTAATTCTGCAAAATGGTGCCAAGAGTTAATATCTTTTAAAATGTTAGTTTTTCACATGGTAGAAAAATTAATCTTTGTTTCTGATAATTCTATGGGAATTATAGTTGCTGTGGATACCGCAGGAATATACATACCATGGTAATGCCTTGTTACATTGAAAATGATCTTACAAACAGCATAGATACAGTGATCATTTTATAAATCATACTAGGAGGAGTGCAGAGTGAAGAAGTTATTTACATGTTGTCCCAAAGTCTACTACTTTTTCCTGGGTTCTGAGTACAAAGACAGAAATTCAGAAGTCTGTGAATGATGAAAGTAAAATTATGGTGGTTCTTTATTACTTCCTCTCTTTGTTCTTTGACTCCAATCACCAATATTTAGTATATTTTTAGTTGATGAGGAAGCCCAGAATCTTGATGGCCACTCCAAATATATGTTGTGAGTAAAAGAACCAAACAAATGTTATGTAATGGCAGTACCGAATTTTATTTTCTGAAATCCATTTCACATAATATAGCTTATCCTGAGTAAATATCTTTAAGGAGTTTCCAAAATTTGTTATCCTCCACAATGGAAAACATAATCTCAATAATATCAAAAAGACAGGAAACTCCAATGACTCAGGCCGAAGCCACAATTTCTCCTTTCTATTCTAAGTAATCAGCCTTCAATTCTATCCGACATTTATTAACAAGAGAAGAAAAATGGAGAAAGGCACGGATTGAAAAAAATGCTTTGCTTCTTATTGAAGTATTTTAGCCATACTCGCATATGTATCAATGTCTCATCAGAAGAAATTAGTCATATAAGATTCCATTAGGGAGATTCCACATTTTTTAAACATTTTAGTTGGAATTCAGATGAAGAACTCTTTCTCATTCTTGAGTTTATGGACCCAGACAACCTGGCACATTAAATAGTTATACTGAAATTGTTTCTTCTTTCAGTGTTCATTAGGCAATATTCATTGGCTAACTTTAGTGTTCATCCTGGATAGATTTCTACACAACAAAAGAAAGAAAATGAAGTACAGATAATACAGTCTTTCTCTCTCTCTCTCTCCTTCTCTCTCTGTCTCTCTCTCTCCTCTTCCCCCTCCCTATCTTCTTCCCTCTATCTTCCTTTCTCTATAGATTAGATAGATAGATAGATAGATAGATAGATAGATAGACAGACAGATAATCTCCAAACAAATATTTTAAAATGTCAATAATAGAAAATTACCCTAGGAACCATCAAAAGTACAAATACTTATAAATCAAGTTTTTGCCACACAAAATTATTTAAAGAATTATTA
This sequence comes from Craseonycteris thonglongyai, assembly GCA_004027555.1. Lineage (NCBI taxonomy): Eukaryota > Metazoa > Chordata > Mammalia > Chiroptera > Craseonycteridae > Craseonycteris > Craseonycteris thonglongyai. The sequence continues at coordinate 11,940 of PVKE010037598.1, forward strand.
ATAATTATTGTTACTAGAGTACATGGTTTACAAAACTAGCATTTATAAGAAAGCACCTAAACTTACCTTTTTTTTTTGCTTGCTTTTACTTTTAATAACAAGGGTTAGCTTAAATTGTTAGATTTTTCTAAAATATGTTCCTCTTTAAAAAAATGACTGTATAACCGAACTCTATTTCTTTGCTGGAGAAAATATTGTTTTACTGAAGAAAGTAATTTGATTCTTATGATTGCTGGAAAATAAATTTGAATTATATGTGAAACTGTTTTGGACCATTTCAAAAATATTTTACCACCATTCTAAGCTTCTTATTTAAATGTTTGTGATTTACAGAGCAAGCATTCATTTGAATATGTTTCAAGAACATTATTTCTCAATTCTCCCAAACAGTGTATATCAAAATTTCCTACATACTCAAGTATTTACCACACTCTTGTTGAACAACATTTTCACAATAAAACATTCCTGTTGCCAGGAATTTGGATTAATGATTATATTTACCTTTATAGTAATGGAAAATATTAAACAATGCAAAATTATAAGCTCAGAGGCCTGACTAATGCTGCAGAACTTGTTGAACTTTGCATAACTCATGCAGTTTGTCTGAAAAGTATAAATAACACCTCTGAGTTTTGTTCTTTGCAAGTCAGTGTTAGTAAACACATTTTGTACCAGCATGATTATTTTTGCCCTTCCTTGAGACATTAATTCTATATTCTTTTCCTGGGAGCACAATACAAAATGAAATATTTCTCTAGATATCATCATAATTTGATCACATTAAGATATGCTGCATTCAGAATGCCAGAGGCATTTGTCTTGCAACTGTGAGGTCTGGAGATCGAATCCAGGCTTGGGCCCATACAAACCCATATGCTGAACTGAGGTATAACTGGTAACCACTGAGATAGAGGCTAAGGTTCCCATTTCCCGGGCAGGAGGTTCCTGGTTTTGGTCTGCCCTGTTTGGCCCCACACCCACCTGTGTGGAATGAAACTGTATCACAACTAATGGTGTACAACTATGGAGACTGCTCTGCGTCCTTCCCCTTCTCTTTCTCTTTCTCTGTCTGTCTCCCTCCTCTCTTTCTTTCTACCTTCTCCTAAAGCAATAAAATAAATCTTAAAAAAAAAGATAAGCTGAGTTCTCAATAATATGAGCATAGAGAGGAAGTGAGAAAAAGGATGTTAGGTTTGTATAGTATCTAAAAATAAAAGTACCCCCACCCCCATAGTTGGATTATGTAAGGACAGGCTGTTCTAACACTGTGAGCAGTATCCAAAGAGATGAAAGTTTAGACCTGGTCTAGGCAGATTTTGGTCCATGAAAAGATGGATTTGACAGTCAAAAATAATTTGTTTTCAGATTGGGGATGAGCTGAGTCACTGACTTTTTCAAGAAAGACTGTCAGGCAATGAAGAACACAAACTAGGATTCAGTTCCTTGGGCTGACAGTTGTCTTTCAGGCTATCTTCTCATTGAAGGATCAGGTAGAAAATCTTTGAAACAATAGTCATGTGCTCACCATGTTGGTGAGGAAAGGAAGAAGAGGGAAGAAGAGGAAGAAGACGTCTGGAGACACTTGGAAAGTTAAACAGCAAGCATCATAGGTCACTAGAACTTGCCCAGGATGTTGGTTTCATGGAAGAAATACAAATTCTAGGTCCTGTTCTCTGGTACAACAGTGGCTTCTAATTTTCTTTTGTTCTGCTCAGAATTTGACTCAAAAACTAAGAAAGATTAATAAAGTAAGGGCTGATTTGACCACTTCCAACTATGATGAACCCAGGAAGTCAGGGGGAAAAAATCAATAAAAATGTCCCATCTATTCTTATGCTATTAAATGAGGGGTAGGGACATAATGATTTTTTTTTTTTAAGATTTGTTTTTATTGTTTTTAACAGAGACAGAGAGAGAGAGAGAGACAGAGAGAGAGAGAGAGAGAGAGAGAGGAAGAGAGAGAGAGAGAGAGAGAGAATGTGGGAGGGCCTAGAACAGTCTCCACAGTTGTACATCATTTGTTTTTCCACATAGTTTCATTCCACAGGTGGGCGTGAGGCTGCACAGGGCAGGAACTGGGCCAGGGTCTCACCCTGTTCAGCATATGGGTCCATACGGACCGAGGCCGGGATTCAATCCTTGGTCCCCAGGGCTACAAAGTGAATGCTTAACCCACTGAACCATATTGGCTTCCCCACATGATGATTCTTAATGTATAAGACAGGTATACTCTTATTTTATAGACAACTTTTATATGGGTTTGGTAGGATTTAATACATTGTGAGATAATTAATTTTACAACATTTGCATTTATACTCTGCTACCTAAAATAGATTCCGTAGGAAAGTAAGCTTGACTGTAAAGTACCAGATTTATTTTAGTATTTTTACATACCCTAACTTTCTCTATGCATCTGTTATTACTAGGCACAATCTTTCTGAAAACCTGTTTCTTTGTTTTGTTTTGTGGTTTTGTTTATAACACTGTATTTTTAACACCACAAACTGGTTCAGAAAAAGGCCTTAACATGTATTGAAGCAACATTATCCCATTATATGCTTGGAGTTACTTAGAGTAATGGGATATCCTGACATTGGTCAAATGCAAGTGCCTACGTTAAATGTTATGGTTGTTGTACTCCCTTGCACGTGCATAGGTACCCACTTGTTCTCACTTCCATGCTTTTAGTGTAGTACTTACAATTTATTTATCTCTATAAAATATTTTCCAAAGCTTTAGAAATTTGTATTTTGCTCCTAAGCTCCTCTTCTCACTCACTTAAATATTCTAAGGCCTAACTAAATTTAAAGCAAAGTAAATTTGCAAACACAATTATTTTCTCTTTTTTTATTTATTGTTCTTATTCACAAATAAGTAGCCAAGTAGACCCAGTAATTCCACCTCTGGGTATTTATTTGAAGAAAACAAATACATCAATTTGATAAGGTACATGTACCCTATGTTCATTGCAACATCGTTTACAATAGCCAAGATATAGAAGCAACCTTGGTGTCCATCAATAGATAAATAAATAGAGAAGATGTGGTACATCCATTCAATGGAATATTACTCAGCCATAAAAGAGAATTAACATCTTGCCATTGTGTTAAGTGAAATAAATCAGACAGAGAAAGTCAAATACTATATGATTTCACTTATACATAGAATCTAAAAAACAAAACAACTAAACAGAGAAGAAGTAAACTCATATACACAGAGAACAAATTGATAGTTGCCAGTCATGCCCAGGATGTGGGGATGGGTATAAAAGGTACAGGGATCAAGAAATACACACTTCCAATTATAAAGTAAGTCATGAAGATGTAATGTACAACATAGGGAATACAAGGGCTGTCTGGAAAGTATCTAGCCATGTAATATGAAAAATAGAAGGATTTATGGTTGTGTTTTTTGGATAACCCTCTTATAGTCAGTGATAGATGGTTGGTTATTAGATTTATTTTGGTTATCACTTTATGACATCTATAAACGTTGAATCACTATGCTGTATATCTGAAACTAGTAAAATTGTGTATGTCAACTATAAGTTATAGTAAAATTTAAAAAATAAACAAGTAGATAGAAACTACATTGGAAATATATTTTCTTCATACCCCCAAAAGAGTATTTATTAGTCTTATATTAAATAAGTTCTAGATTGCAAAATGTATTAGACTCTGGGATTCCATGAATAATTGGGACCCAGTTTATTCATTCAAGAAACTTACAATACAGTAGGCAAGACAGAATTTTAAAAAGAAACCTAATCAGATGAGGACTAAATTACAGGGTTTATAATAGTCCATAGAGACCTGGTTAAATTTATCACCTAATGTTTAATACCCATTCATTTTCATTTTGTGATTAGATCATCTGTGACTAAAGACTATCAGT
>PVKE010037599.1:0-15832 GCA_004027555.1 Craseonycteris thonglongyai
GTTTGACCAACTGGAAAAGGAGAAGGTGAGACTGAATGATCTCTAAAGCCTGTCCCAGGTCTGTCATTCTCATAATGGCACTACGAGTCTTTACAAAGTACTCAAAGGACGGGTCTGGACCTTACCCTCTGCATTTATCTGGCTGTTCACTTGCATCCTTTATAATAGACCGGTAAACATGAATAAAGTGTTTTCCTGAGTTCTGTGAGCTGAATTATCAAAGCTGAGGAGAGAGGGAGTCCTGGGAAACCCCAATTTACAGGTGGCAGGTCAGAAATACAGGGGCTGGCCCTTGGGCTGTGTGACTAGTGTCTAAAATAGGGGCAATCTTGTGGAATGAAGCCCTTTAACTTGTGGGATCTGCTGCTAATACCAGGTAGATAGTGCCAGAAATGAATTGAATTATTGGATACCCAGTGGGTGTCAGACGATTGGTTGGCTGGTGTCGGAAGACAGCTCACACCTTTTTTAAGAAGCTCTTATATGCACGGAGCTCACCAAAGGAAACACCCCAGGAAGCAAGGAGGGAAGCAAGGAGGGTTTGGGCTGGGAAGGGAGGCAGCAGCGGCCACCTTACAGATGTGGCAGAGCTTGGTTGGGGGTTCCCAAGGAGCACGGTACTATATTCTTTAAGCTTTTCTGTATGCTTGAAATATTTCACAAGAATCAGCTTTAAAAAAAAAAAAAAAAAAAAAGAGGGTGTGATGCAGTAAGAGGCCTGGTTGAGTCTGGAGTTCTGGGTTCTAGCTTCAGTTAAGCTGTTGGACCACTCTGTGACTTGAGCAAGTCGCCACCCTCCTGTGGGCCACCCGGGCCAGTGTTCAGCAGCCCTTCCAGTGCTGATATTTGATTGAATAGTTTCCACTTTCTTCTATCCAAGCATGTATTGCGTGTCTATTAGGTGAGTATCTATTTATACAGCTGATCTCGAGAGCGGACATGAAGCCCCTAGAGGGTAGAGGCTCTCTCAGGGCTGGGCATCATCCCCAGTACTTGCTGGGTTCTTGGAAAGAAGGAAGGCAGGAAAAAAGGAAGGCAGGCAGGAAGGAAGGAAGGAACGAGGGAAGGAAGTGAGTGAGAGAGGGAGGGAAGAAGAACTGCTATGCCACATCCTGAAACAGCTGGACAGCCTCTACCCCTGAAGGGTTTAGAGCAGGGGTCCCCAACCCTCGAGCCACAGACCGATATGGGTCTGTGGCTTGTTAAGAACTGGGCCATACAACTTCCTCTGTATTTACAGCGCCTCCCCATCACTTGCATGACCATCTGAGCTCTGCCTCCTGTCAGATCAGCAGGGACACTGGATTCTCATAAGAGTGTGAACCCTATTGTGAACTGCACATGCAAGGGATCTAGGTTGCACACTTCTTATGAGAATCTAATGTCTGATGATCTGAGGTGGAGCTGAGGCAGCGATGCCTTAAAAGAATATTTGACACAACTTTAAATCTTTATATGTCTGGATTAAAGTCAAGGTGGAATATTCTGAGATTGCCGCAAAAGCACTGAAAAGCCTGCTTCCATTTCCAACATCCTTGCTTTGTGAAGCAGGGTTTTCTGCAGTGACAGCAATCATTGAGATTAAGGAGCAGACTGGACGTAAGCATAGGGTGACCAGATGTCCCACTTTTGGTGGGACAGTCCCAATTTTTAACAATTTGTCTCGTGTCCCTTTAAAAAAGCCCTGATTTTTGGAAAGAATGCACAACAAGCTAGGGAACGGCGGGAGATAGACCAAATTTTTAATCAAGACCCCCACCCCACCCCCCACCCCCGGTCAATGGTGTCCCACTTTACCAATGTTAAAATCTGGTCACCTTAAAGTAAGCAACACTCTCCGGGTGTCACTCACTGTCTCCCATCACCCCCAGATGGGACCATCTAGTTACAAGAAAACAAGTTCAGGGCTCCCACTGATTCTGCATTATGGTGACTTATATAATTATTTTATTATATAAATAAAGTGCACAATAAATGTAATGTACTTGAATCATCCTGAAACCAAACACACCCCCCCCCCCAATCTGTAGAAAAATTATCTCCCATAAAACCAGTCCCTGGTGCCAAAAAGTTTGGGGGTCGCTGTTTTAGACTCTGTGTTGAGTCCCTGGTGGGGAGCCCGGGGCTCTCCTCAACACCGGGGCTCACTTGATACCCACATTCTGCCTGTGCCCCTGGGATGCCTGTGCTTGAGTAGGACAAGTAGGACAGGAGGGAGGCTGCAGGGGCAGGGGAAGAGCTGGCTTGGAAGTTTGGAGGCTTCGCCTTACTGCTACAGAGACCCTGCCCAACCTGGCTCCAGCCCAGACCTCTGAACCCATCAGGATGGTGCCAGGAAACCAACCGGAAGGCAGGAAAACTCTGCTGGGTTGGCCTGAGCTGAGCCCTGAGCCTGCTGAGCCAGACCTCACCCTTCTTGCCCAGCCTGGAAGAGCTCAGCTGCTCTGTCCCAGCCCCTTCTCTGTCCCCAAGACCACTGCCAACAGTTAAGTAAATGCCCAGCAGCTGGGGTCAGGAGACTTGGATTCAATGCTCACCTCTGCCTCTTGGAGGCTGGGTAAGTGGGGGTTACCTGGCCTGCCTGGCCCTCAGTTTCTTCATCGTTCGAGGATTTCACACTTAGGGGTGTTGTGGAGATCAAAACAGAGAAAGCCTCAGATCCCATTTAAGAAACTCAAAATTAAGTTAAGCTTGCAGATAAAGCTGAAGCCACCTGCAACCCGAGCCAACCGCACTCCTTCCCTTTTGGAGGGTGCCACTGTCCTGATCGCTGAGGATCCGATTTGCCATCATGTTTAGCCTACACATTGCTATACAGCCTATCTTTGATTTGCATGTTTTCAAATGCTGTCTATAATGGTGTTATACCAAATGCATTCTTCAGTAATTTGCTTTTTTACTAAGTGAAACGCTTTGGAGACCTATCTATTGGCATAGCTCCTGTCCAATAATAATGTATTGCATTCCACAAATATAGCACAATTCATCTACTTTCCTGTCAATATACATTTAGGTTGTTTCAAATTATGTTTTGTTACTTCAAGTAACACTGAAGTAAATATTCTTGTACATGTCAAAAATGAATTAAGCAAAGATGAGTATTTTCAGGCAGCTTACATGCCCTGACCACTGGCATTAAACTATTCATTTTGATGACAATATTTTCTGAACCCAAACTGAGGCAAACAACCTGACAATGGGACAGACCATTTAAGGTCGTGACTTTCTGGAATGCAAGAGCAGTAACTGCCACCCTCTGTTCAAAGCTCTCCGTGGGCCAAGCCCCATGCTAAGTGTTTTACCTACTCACAAAAGCCCTGTGAGGGAGCTAGAGGTATTACCCCCGCTGAGGAGACCTTGGCTAAGGTCACATAACAATGGTTGAGCTTGAATTCAAATGCAACCTGGATGGGTTTGACTTTACTGCCCATATTTTAACCAGACCAGAGGGGCCCCAATAGCATCCCCCGGGGAGCTGCAGGAACATCACAGCAGGAGGGGCTGATCCCAGCTGCAGGCTCAGGGCGCTTCCTGAAGAAGGTGCTGGTCCTGCTGGCCTGGAAAGACAGGGAGCCTTGCGGCAGGCAGCAGCAGGCGGCACTGGGGAGAAGAGACCCTGAGGCTAGAAGATTGAGCATTGTGCCCTTTCAATCACCACCCCTTGACTCCCTACCACGTCCCTTCCTTGCATTTCTCTCTTTCTTCTGATTCTCCATCTGGATTCTGTTCATCTTTCTTTTCACTTTTCTCTTTTTCTCTTTTTTCTTTTGGGTCATCTTCTCTCTTTTTATACCCCCAATCATCCATCCATCCATCCATCCATCCATGCATCCATCCATGCATCCATCCATTCATCTGCCATGAACTAAGCACCAACACTATAATGCTCTGGAGGCTAGAACTGGTGGTGAGTGCATCTACTATACTCAGCTAAATTTCCAGGAGGAACCCCCGAGACCTGTCCCAGCCTTCAAACACACCCAGAGACAAACAAACCCTTACACAAAACAGGCAACCTACTAGAACAAAGCCTGAAGGCAAAACAAGAAAAACAAAACCCTCCTGAAGACCATTGTAGCTCTCAGGCACCCCCTGCTGGTAATTCAGAAGATTACATTCTGGGCCGGAGAGTGCCAGTCTGTCCAGTGTCTGTCTCCAGGAAGGGGCTGCCCTGGCTCCCCCACTGCACCCCGCTGACCCTGCAATTTATGCCAGCAATTCCACTTGAGGGGTTCCGAAATGTGGAGTTCTTGTCAGAGATGTTTTAAGCCTCAGCCTTTGCCAGGCCCAAGCCAAAGGCCAGAGTAAGAAGCGGTGACATCCACTGTGTGGAATGAAACCATGTCACAACTAACAATGTACAACTATGGAGACTGCTCTGGCCCTCCCCTCTTCTCCCTCTCTCTCTCTCACACATCAAACCTTCACTCAAACAATAAAATAAAAATAAAATCTTAAAAAAAAAAAGAAGCCGGGGGAAGCCGGGATGGCTTAGTGGGTTAAGTGCTCATTTTGCAGCCCCAGGGACCAAGGATCAAATCCCAGCTCATGCGGACCCATATGCTGAACTAGGGAGTGCCCCCAGGTCAGTTCTCACCGGGGTGAGACCCCAGCCCAGTTCCTGCCCTGTGCAGCCCCGCGCCCACCTGTGGAATGACACTATGTGGGAAAACCAATGATGTGCAACTATGAAGACTGTTCTGGGCCCTCCCCCCTTCTCTCTGTCTCTGTATCTCTCTCTCTCTGTATCTCTCTCTCTCTGTATCTCTCTCTCTCTCTGTCAAAAACAATCTTCCACTTTGAAAGCCTTTCCAAGGCCCCCTGTTGCTCTGAGCTGCAGGCCCTGCAGAGGTCTCCATCCCTCTCTCCCCTGACCTCTCACAGAAGCTCCAGCCTTAGGTTTATTCCCCACTGTATCCTGCTTGGACTGGGGGTGGTAGAAAGACTGACTTCTGCAGGCTGGATTTCCCAGAAACCAGTGACAGGTGGCTTCCAGTTGGGTTCCGCCAACGGGAGGCACTGAGGGGAGATTGGAGGGCAGGAGGAAGAGAAAATCCAGGGTATTTCTTTTCACCTCTTCCATGGCTCCCACTTAACAGTCCTGGTCTGGGCCCAGCTTCTGCAGGGTGACCCTGACTGCTGGGCTCCAGCTAACAGCATCTTGGTAGCTGTGGTTAATCTCTGGGTTCTTCCACCTTCTCTGTTGTCTTCTCAGCATTTCCCCCACCTGGGTAACCAATTCACTCCATTTCAAATAGCTGCAGTTCCTGTTTTCTGGGTTGACCCTGATTGACACCAGCAGCCACCCGACTCCCAGCCGAGGAGGAAGCCAACAGTCTGCAGGGCAGAGGCATGGTCTGGCAGAGAACAGCACCTGAACCTTGGTGTACCTCCCCTGTGCTCCCCCTACCTCCTCTGTGCTCCCCTGTCTCCAGACTTGAAGCCAAGTCCTCTAAGATGATTAATTTCCTAATTATTTACCCAAGACAGGGCTTCCTGCACATGCATCTGCAAACATCTGTGGCATTTGGTGCCATAGCCTTGTCGCTGCCCCCAACACTCATTCCCCCTTCCTTCTGTAGCAAGAGGCCTCGCCCTTCTGCACAGGGCATTTCCCAGGCTCCCCAGGCAGCCAGGGGAGGTCCCCTGATTTCTGACCATTGTCAGAAGAAATAAATGCAAATTCCAAGTTGGGTGCTTAAAGATAAAGCACTTGCTGGTCCTTTCCCAAGATCTGTCTGGAATGTGGGTGTGGTGGAGCCATGGCTGCTGCAGGAGTTTCCTAGGGCCACAAACTAGGTTGTTTCAGCAACACAAATGTATTCCCTCACAGGCCTAGAGGCTAGAAGTCTGAACTCTCCGTGTGAGTAGGGTTGGTGCCTCCCGAGAGCTGCGAGGGAGACTGTTCCAGACCTCTCTCCTTGGCTTGCTTATGCATGGCCATCTTCCCTCTATGTGTGTCTCTCTATGTCCAAATTTCCCCTTTTCAAAAGGACACTGGTCATATGGGATTAGGTCCCACCCTAATGACCTCAGCCTGACTAATTATGTCTGCAATGGCTCCATGTCCAAATAAGACCACATTCTGAGGTCCTGGGAGTTAGGACTTCAACACAGGAAGTGGGGGGAGGGGGGGTGCACACAACTGAACCCATAACACATGGCGTGCAGGTGAAGGCAGGTCCTAGGGGTAGACTTCACAGAGTAAAGCTGTAATTTCACCTTAGCCTTTGAAGTTAGAAGGGCATAAATTTATATCTTATTTCCTACACTGTTATTTGGGGTCTGTGTTATATTTACTCAACATGCGTCATCAGGCAAGGTCCAGGGGTGGGGAACCGATGTCAACCCCAAGAAATAATTGAGGAATATTTTTTTTAAGATTTATTTTATTGTTTTTGACAGGGAGAGACAGAGAGAAGGAGGAGGGCCCAGAGCAATCTTCATAGTAGTATGTCTTCAGTTTTCTGCATAGTTTCTTTCCACACAGGTGGGTGGGGGGCTTCTCAGGGCTGGACCTGGGCAGGGGCCTCCCACATGGGGTGCACACCCCCATGAGCTGGGGGCCGAACTGGGGGCCTCCCACAGGGGAAGATCGCCCCAGCAGAGCTAAACTGGGGGCTACACCCCAGTTCAGCATATGGGTCCAAAGGGGCTAAGGCCAGTTCAATCCTTGGACCCCGGGGCTGCAAAGCAAGTCCTTAACCCGCTGAGCCATCCTGGCTTCCCCAATTGAGGAATATTTAATAAAAGCGCAGACAGGTTTGGAGAAACTAAGAAGGGAAAATGAAGCATTTATGGTTAGCAGCAGTGGGGAGCTGATTCATCCTGAGGCCTGGAGGGGCAGACAGAGGAGGCAGTGAGTGGAGCCAGGACCTCTGGTGGAAGGATGCAGCCATTGCAATCTTGAGGCCTGGCAGGGAGGGGGCTGGGGAATAGATACTGCAACCGCTCTCTTCCCATCCTCCAGTCTCCTGCTGGCACCTTCCATTGGCTGACCCAAACCCAGAGGGCCAAGGAACCCACGGATGGGATCCATCAGGTCATCCAGTGGGGGAGGGCAAAGCCCGGTGAAGCTGGGTGGAGAGCAGCTGCAGTGGACTGGCCCCGAATCCTGCTGGCTGTGAGCTCAGGAAGACTTGGTCATCTCAGAAGGATCCCTGCTGACCAGGACAATGCCTGGGATCTAGTAGGTGTTAGACAAATATTTGTTGAACATGTGTGTGCCAGGAGGGCAGTGGAATAAGAGCAGGGGAGAGAGGGAGCTTCACACCTTCAGCCCCTTCTTCATCACCATCCCTCCCACCCCAGCCCTGCTCAGGCCCAGAAGATACGCACTGGCTTTGGGAAGAAGGCTGTTCCTGCTCCCCGTTGCTCACCAGCGCCATTGCCCGCCTGACAGTCCTATTGGATCCCAGCTGAGGCAGTGGCTTCCTTGGGATAAGAGCCACCTGCTTGGGGTTCCAGCCCTGGGTCTCTTCAGTGACTTCTCGGTGCCATTGCAGAACAGGCGGGGCACTTGCTTGATCTTTGTCTTCCTTCCTCATCCCTGAGGCTGGGCTGTCCCATCTGAGAGGGGTGTGATCGGTAAGTGGGGAACTTCAGGACAATGCAGCACCAGTCCTGGACTTGAGATCCCTGCGTGTCATTGGCATGGAACATTGATACCTTAGAGGCGGTGAGCAGTCCTGCAGGAAAGCACCATTTGAACTTTGATCTGACATTTTCCGATCCCATTTGACTTCTAATTCTTTATTGAGGGCCCACTGGGTTCTGTTCTGAGAGCTGAGGCCACAGCCATGAACAAAGCAGATGAAAGCCCCTGCTTTGGGGGCTCCATTCCTGTTGGTCCATTTGTCACAGAACATTCATCTGAATGCTGCTCTTCAGAGCCACCTCCCCAACGCTGCCATTGACCTTCTCCCGGACACATAGAGGGAGCAGCCTCCAGCTTTGTCCTTTGTGAACTTCAGGGTCAATTGCACTTTCAGGGTAGGAAGAGTCAGGCATTGGAAGAGTCCCTCAGCTTCATTCATTCATTTGTTGCCCCTTTTAATGTAGTGTGTATATTGTTGAGTACCTACAATGTGGCAGGCCCCTCCTAGGCACTGGGAAGGCAAAGATGGATAAGAGAAAGTTTTGTCCTAAGGGAACTCCCCACTTCCTTAGGTGGAAACTAGAAATCATGGAAACCCCTCCAAGATCAAAACTTCCCAGCAGCCCCTCCCTAGACCCACCTCCAGATTCCCCATCCTCTCCTGCGTGCCAGGACTGGCCCTCCTACCTAGGACACAGTTTGCTTTGTTTTAGGCTGAGGCCTTCCCTGGAGCTGGCCCCTCCAGCTTCCCCAGCCAGCTCTCACTTCCCAGGGGTTGGGAGGAGGTTCACCATTAAAGATTCTGCTTCATCTGCTCCTAGGCCAGAAACACCCCAGAGCGTTAATCAGCAGTGCAGCGGACAGTGTGTCCCTAAGGCATGAAGGTAAGAAGTCTCTTACCGTCACAGATTATGATGGGACAGTCACGTGGAGGACAGGGGGCCAGGGAAGCCCCATGTCTGTCTGCAGAACCAAGGGAGAGGCTGGGACTTGCTCAAGGCCACCTGCAGAAAGGCTGGGTGGCTTATTGTGTGAAGTTGTGGTGGGGGGCTTCCCTGTACCCTGGGTTACCCTCTGCCAGGCCAGGCAGTGACAATCCAGGGGGCCTTGACCCAGTCCTGGCTGTTGTCGGAGTCTCAATTTCCCCATTGGTCAGATAGAAGAGATGGATTAGGTCATGAGATCATTTTAGGCTCAATCTGTGTCAGATGTTCCTCAGGGAAATCTGGGAGCATCTGACCTGATCCTCCCACTACCTGCTCACCCTTTCGCCCCTCCCTTTTCCTCCCTCAGCTCAGGGTCTGAGAACTGCCTCTGAGCTTTAAAGCTGAGCAAACAAACGTTTCCAGACCCAAAGGACACAGGTGGTGAGGAAGGGCATGGCTATTTTTATCCCAGTTTGAAGGGTTTTCACAGCTGCTTCTGTTGTGTCCAGGCACTTGCCTTGGGCCCAGGCTATTGGAGCAGCAGATGTCTCTCTAGGGGGTGATGGGAGAGGCGCACTCCTAAAAGAAACCCTGCCCAGCTGATGCCTGACACTCCCCACTAGGGATCCACAGAAGGCAGCTCAGCGTGGACCTCGTTCCCTGCTTTCAGCGAGCACGAGTCCCAGAGGAGGGCTCTACACCGAGTCTGTAATGCTAGCAGGAAGGAGTCTGTCCTTCCTAGAGCCCGGGGTGTTGAGGAATGGCAAGGATCACACAGAAAAGTCCTCAGAGCCAGTTTGTCATAATTATTAGAGCAAACATTTACTGAACACCAATGATATGCCAGCCTGGCCTGGTAGGCCGTTTCCAATAGCCAACAAGAATGTGCTCAGCCTTTTCCACGAGTCACTGTGAACTAGGGTCACTGACTTTGTGCCAGGCACTGCTTCACATGTCACAGAAGTGATCTTAGGTATTGCTCTAGTTCCAGAACACACCCTGATCCCACCCCTATCTCTCCATTTCCATCTCCACTGCCCAAGGCCAAGCCCCACCCCTACCCCCACCCCTGAAATCACTCCAGTTGGCCCCCCTCTCTCACCCACAATCCTTCAGGCAGCACCCAGGAAGTAGAAATGAGATCCCAGATCCTTCCCCTACTTAATCACCTCTCCCCCATGCATTCTCCTTATGCTTAGAATAAAGAAAGACCCAAGTCCTTATTACCTGACTTCCAAAGAAACTCTACAGGGCCTGCCTTCCACCCACAGCCTCTTCTTATTCTCTCTCTCTCTTTCAGGTAACAGAATGGGATAAACCACAGTCCTCAGTCCATGGCATATTGTTTTACGTATCATTAGTTCACTCACGGGCCACTTCTATTTAGTCAGACATATAGTTATTTTAGATAACGTAGTTAGCACCTTCAAAAATCACATCCGGGGAAGTCGGGATGGCTCAGTGGGTTAAGCGCTCACTTTGCAGCGCCGGGGACTGGAGATTGAGTCCCGGCCCTGGCCCTTGCGGACCCATGTGCTGAACTGGGAGCTCCCCCAGTTCAGTTCTCTCTGTCTCTGTATCTCTCTCTCTCTCTGTCAAAAACAATAAAAATAAAATAAATAAATAAATAAATGGCAAAAAAAAAAAAAAATTAAAAAAAATCACATCCAACACAGTGACATGGATGAATCTCAAAAGCGTTATGCCAAGGAAGACATCCAGAAACAAAAGACACTTAGTGTATCTTCCATGTGTAGTAAAGATTCTAGAAAAGGCAAGACTCTAGGGGCAGAAAGCGAATCACTGGTCGCCAGCATCCAGGTGTGGGGCTGGGATGGAATGAGACTAGCCAGTCAGAAGGGAAATTTGGGGTAATGAAATTATTCTGTATCGTGATTGTGGTGGTGGTCACATGACTGTATATTTTTGTCAAAATATTAATTGTACAGTTAAAACTGGTGAATTTTGTTGTACATCCATTACCCTTCAAGAAAGCCAACACTAAACCAAAACTGCTCAAGTGAAGCTAGAACCTCCAGCAACATCTAATCTAGCCGCCTCCTCTATACCACAGGCTTGAGCCAACTGTCATCCAGAATCCTATGCCATCACGCCTTTTCGTGCTTTTTTTTTATAGTTTTAGCCACCTATTTGTATTCCTTACTAATTATATTTTAAAATTTTATTGTTTTTAACTCTATAAAAAGGGTATTAAACTACATTTAATTTTCCAGGATCTTTTTTTTCCCTCTTAACTTATGTTCTCAGGAGTTATCCGCATTGTGGCATGTCACTGCGATTCATTCTTTTTCACCGCTGATTAATACTCCATCCTGTGAATATACCACACATATTCATTCCTCCACTCTCCGTGAGGACCATTTCACCTGTTTCTAGGTTTTTGCAATTGAGGATTGAGAACAGGGCTGCTGGAAACATTCTTGTGCAAGATTTTCTTGAGGGTCTGTACTAGGAGTAGAACTGCTGGTTCATGAGTGAATTCAGCATTAGGTGTGGCCTCTTCTTTGGTCTCATCCTCCACCACTCTCCACCTTGACTACTATGCTTCAGCCACACTGACCACCCTCTCTTTGAACCAGCCAAGTGAATTCCAGCCCCCAGACTTTTGCACTTGCTGTCCCCTCCACCTGGACTGCTATTCCTTCAGGACTTCCCATGCTGCCTTTTACTTATCCTCTAGGACTCACTCCAACATGACCTCCTCAGCCCAAATGTCACTTTCCCTGGTCCCGCATCTAAATGAATGACTCCCATTCCCACCTTTTTCCTCATAGCATCTACCATCACAATGAGAAAGAGACTTTACTTATTTTTATTGATTTGTCATTATCTCCTCTACTAGACTCAAGTTCTAGAAGGCTGGGGACCATGTCTTACTTATGGTTGCACCTCTCAGAACAGCATGATATAGAGAAAGTACTCAAAAAAATATTTTAATGACATGGATACTAATCCCTTGTTAGAGATGAGAAATCTGAGGATCAGGGAGGTTAAGCTGTGTGCCCAAGGTTGCAGAGTTTAGGAGTGGCAGAACTTGAACCAGGTCTGACCGGTTCTAGAGCCCATGTTCTTTCCTGGAAGTGGCTGGCTCGTTCTGATGTGAACTTTCCTTCCCCCTTCCCTGTTATCAGCTGGACATTCAATGCCACCTGTGCAGCTTTATGTTGGCGGGAACTCTGGGTCCTACTCTAGGCTGTCATTACCTCATCTGGAACAGGTGGGGCCATGACCTTGGACCATGGGAGACCTGGCCTTCCACCACCTGCTCCAGGAACGGGGCCCAGTCCAGCCCCCCACCCCACCTACCTTCTACCCTATATTAGAGCCCCGGGCTCTGTGTGTGTTTCTTATCATCTCAAAACTCACGATGCTTCGGCTGCTGAGTTCCCTCCTATTTGTGGCCCTTGGTAAGACCCCAGCCTAAGACTGTGCTGCATTGAGCCAGGAGCCCTTGAAATCTGCCACCTGCCCTGGGTCTCATGAACCCAACACCTAGTTCCGTAGCAGGGGGCCTCAGCTTGGTCCTAGGGCATGATTGTGGGGCTTTCAGCTTGGTGCTGAAGCAGGAGAATGGAGAGCAAGCTATGGATGGGCCAGCTCGGGAGAAAGACTAGGGAACCCAAAGGGCTATGCTGGGAGTTCTCAATGGGGCAGGAAACAAAGTGAAGAGTTTGGGCTCTGTGGTGAGACTGCTTGGGTTGGAATTTCTGCTCCTCTGCTTAACCCTCCAACTCTCCTCTCACCCTCCCTTTACCCCGCTCCATAGTCTGTGGTCTTGCCTTTTCCTGCTCTCTCTGCCATATTCCATTCCAGCTCAGGGCCACCTCCTCCAAGCATCCTGTCTTGATTGACAGTAATGGTATCATATCACATTTATTGAGTGCTTATTATATGACAGGCAGAATGCTAAGGATTTTTCTTTTATTATTTAATGTAATCCTCACAACAGCCCCCTGAGGTCAAGCCTATTATTATCCCCATTTTACAGATGGGGAAACTGACCCTCAGACAAGTAGCTCAGTCAAGCAGCTCGTCTTAGAACGAGGCGCTGAGCTGCACTTGAACCCAGGCAGTCTTACTCCAAAGCCACCTCACCTCATGATGATAGCTATCACATCATGAGGGCCCTTGGGCTCGGGGCACTGCTCTGAGGGCACCCACACATCCAATCCTGCCATGGAAGAAGGCACATGTTCATCTCCATCCTGGGAGCCTGGGACTTTGGAAACCCCTGCTCTGGTCCAAATGCTCACTGTTCATACATAGCTATGGAGGTCCAAAGAGGGGAAAGGCTTGCGTGGAAGCACATGGCCAATTTGTGGCACTGCTGGGACAGATCACAGGCCTTTTCTTTACTTTTGGGAACCCTCTGCCTGATTGACACCTCTACTCTCCCCTCTAGCCTCAGGCTGTGGCCGACCTTCCTATCACCCCTCCACCCGAGTGGTCAACGGTGAGGATGCGGTCCCCTACAGCTGGCCCTGGCAGGTAAGAGCGATAGCAGCGGCACTGTCCCCGCCCTGGGCTCTGCACCCCATGCTCTGACTGTTAGGTCTCCAGTGTTGACCCCATTGCTTTGCTTCCAGTATTCACTTCAGCTTCCAAAGGTCAGGAAACCCTTAGACAACCTACTTCACGTGGAAGTTTTGCCCATTCAATCTGTAACCCTTACTGGGGCATTGGCAAGTTAAAAGTGGAATCTGGGGACAGGTCAATTTTTAACCCAAGGGTTTTAAGGGAATCTCAGGCTCTCTGTTTAGCAAGGGAGATTTTTGGGGACTGATTTCTAGATTTCTTGAATTATATAAACGGGCCAGAAGGTGTAAGTGCAATAAAGGGATGAAGGGCTTAATGAAGGCAGGCACAAAGGGCTAGACTAGTGGCTACCATATTGGACAGCCAAGTTACAGAACATGTCCCTCGTCACAGGGAGTTCTATTGGATGGCACTGATCTGCAACAGGCGTTATCTTACTTCTTCTATAAAGGACCAGATGACTATTTTAGCCTTTGTCGGCCATATACTTTTATTGCAATGAATTAACTCTGCCCTTGTAGCATGAAAGCAGCCACAGATTCATAAATAAATGAGTATTTTCCAATAATCTTATGTACAAAAACAGACCATGGGTCAGATTTGGCCCATGGGCTAGAGCAGGGGTGTCAAACTGGGGGCCTGCGGGCCGCATGTGACCCAGGACAGCTTTGAATGCAGCCCAAAACAAATTTGTAAACTTTCTTAAAACATTATGAGACTTTTTTTGCAATTTTTCTTTAGCTCATCGTTTAGTGTATTTTATGTGTGGCCCAAGACAGTTCTCCTTCCAGTGTGGCCCAGGGAAGCCAAAAGGGTTGGACACCCCTGGGCTAGAGTTTGCCAATCCCTGGTTTAGAGGGAGATTTTGAAAGTCAGAGGTAGGAATTGAGAAGAAAGGCAAAGGACTTGGGGAGTCATGCCTCAGAGGGCCCAAGAGGCTGGGAAAGAACCGAGGTTCAGAAGAACTGGGAGCCTAATAGAACAGAGAGCCTTGGGGCTTCCAAGAAACAGAAGGTTTGGAGACATCCTAGAGAACAGAGAATGTTGAGGTCCCTGGAGAGGTCATAGGACGGGGGGTTGGAGGGCTGTGGAGAGTCAGAATGTGATTCAAGTGGAAGTGACAAGGCCACCATGGACAGTTGTATAGGTTGGGCACTGTGTATTTCTAGGGGGAGTCATTCTTTTCTGCATGAATGAAACCCTCTAGAGTTGTACAGCACACAACCTGTACAGCCACGGGTAGTGACCCTCATTGGGGGGTCCAGACCACTCAGGCTTCTCTCTGCCTGGCCATCAGATTTCCCTGCAGTATGAGAAGAACGGAGCCTTCCACCACACCTGTGGGGGCAGCCTCATTGCCCCTGACTGGGTCATGACTGCCGGCCACTGCGTCTCGTGAGTTCTCTCTCTTACCCCTGTCCCTGCATGAGACCCAGGCAGACCAGAGCGGGGGGTGACTATGGGAGGGAGGGAGGGAGGCCAGTCAGGCCTGGACTGACCTTACCTCCACTGGCAGGAGCTCCCTGACCTACCAGGTGGTGTTGGGAGAGTACGACCGGGCTGAGAACGAGGGCCCCGAACAGGTGATCCCTATCAATGCTGACGACCTCTTCGTGCACCCACTCTGGAACCCCAACTGTGTGGCCTGCGGGTGAGTGAACTCTCAGGCTTGAGATCTAGGGGCTCCTCAGCTCATCCCTCCATGACCCAAAGCTAATTCTAAAGAGACTCCCAGAGTCAAACAGCCTGTGCCCAGGTCCCACACACAGAGGGTCAGAGCCAGCAGCACCTTTAAGGGCCGTCTACACCAAGCCCTTTCCTATGGAGGAGACTGCAGGACCCGAAAGGGCAGGGGCGCCCAAAAGGCCATTTGGTTCATTGACTTCCGAGCCAGGAAATGTGAATTCTTGGGTCTTGCCCAGACCCACTGGGGTGGGACCCAGCAGCCTGTGTTCTATCCAGCCTTCTGGGTGGTTCTGACACACCTGGAGCGTCAAAATCACCGGGGTAAAAGCTGAGGACTGTTGTGAAGGCCAAGGGGCAGCATGCGCTGAAGGGGCCGGGCAGGGGTGGGGGGTGTTCCTAAAATTGTTCAGCCTTAAGAATGCGTGGGATTTGGAGAGAAAAGGAGCGGTGGGGAGAGATGGCCCAGCGGTGAAATATCTGGAGCAAGGATGGGAGGTGGGGCTTGGTCAGGCCAGGGGACCAGGCTCCCAGTGACTCTTCCCTCATCCTCAGCAATGACATCGCCCTCATCAAGCTCTCTCGCCCGGCCCAGCTGGGAGACTCTGTCAAGCTCGCCTGCCTCCCTCCTGCCGGGGACATCCTGCCCAACGAGGCCCCCTGCTACATCAGTGGCTGGGGCCGGCTCTCTAGTAGGTGCTCTCCTTCCAGCCGGCCACCGGGACAGTGGGCAGGAAGACAGGTCCGGGGGCCAGGGCTGAGGGAACAGCAGGATCGCTCCTTGCACTTTTTTTTCACATTCCTCCTCCAGCAGCAGCCTTCTCCTCCCACCCCCACCTCCCCAAACATGAATGTGTTCAGTTGAACACTTTTTTTTTTTTTTTAAAGATTTATTTTATTGATTTTTGACAGAGAGAAACAGAGACAGAGAGACAGAGAGAAGGGGGAGGGCCCAGAGCAGTCTCCATAGTTGACATTAGTGTTCCATATAGTTTCACTCCACAGGTGGGCACAGGGCTGCGCAGGGCATGTGGGTCTGCATGGGCCGGGGCCGGGACTCGATCCTCGG
>PVKE010037600.1:0-15831 GCA_004027555.1 Craseonycteris thonglongyai
ATTCCAAGTGTGCAAGGTCCTTTACTAAAGACTGCCCCTGATCTTCTGGAGGGGCTTTGGATTCTGAGGTGTGCATTGTGTTTGATGTGGTTCTTTTTGCTTTAGGCATGAGTCTGTTTTCCCTCTGGGGGTTTGCCTATCAGATGGGCTTCTCTTTATTTTTTCTTTTGGACTCAGTTATGGGAGAAGGAGATTTTGGTAGAAGGTTGGGGGATGCAGGCAGCTTCTGTGTCCTGGGGCACTTCAGGTTGCTGTCTTAGCCGTTAGATAGCAGGGTAGTAAAGGTGTGGCCAGGGGTGGGGGCATGTGAGTAGGATCTAGGGCTGGCCTGAGACACAATAGCAGATTCCTCTTTCAGCAGGGGGGCTGGTGGTTCAGTGTGGGCGGGGCACAGGAGCTCTGGTCTTTCCTCCGCCTGGCTGCCCCTCCTTCAATTGTATCTGTAAGGCACGCCCTCAGGGCAGCACTTGGATGGGCTGGGGCTTGGCAGAGGCCCTGGTTGGCCGCGCAGTCCCGCACACAGGCGATGACACCTCGGAGACCCAGCAGGCAGCCCAGTTGCACGCAGTCCGCAACTCCCCAGAGGCCCAGTGGGCGGGGCGCCGAAAGCCCAGCCGCGCACTTTCGCGCAGGCAGAGTCGCCGCAGTGGCCTGGTGAGCGGGGCACCAAAAGCCCAACTGCGCGCTGGCAGTGGTGTCACGGCGGCCCGGTGGGTGGGGCGCCGAAAGCCCTGCGCGCACAGGCCGTAGCTCGGGCGGCAGCCGCTCTACGCTCCCAGCTCTGCTGAGACCGCCGGATTCACTCCAAGTGCGTCCCATGCAGCTGTGCCCACTCAAGCCCCAGCCCTCACTCCAAGAGCCCTGTCCTCAGAAGGCGCTCCCTCACAGTCCATCTCCTCCGTAAATCAGGGGTGCTGAGCTGCTGTGGGCTGGCGCCCTGCTCTCACCCTGCCCGCCGGGAAGTGCCGCCGCCCTGCTCCACAGTCCCTCTTCCACTTTAGGCTCTGTGATCTGATCAGGGCCCTGTATGCTGTCCCTTGAGTTTGGATGTTAAATTGTCCACAGTCTTGTGGGGCCTCCACGCTCCCTAGGTCTCGGCTTCCAGCCTACCCTCGACCCAGCTCCACTTTGACCGTAGCCCCCCAATCCCCCTTGGTTTTGCCAGCCCCGGCCGCGCTCCGAGTCTCTGTCCCCGAACCGCTGCTTCCCTTTCCCTCTCCCGCTCTCCCTTTTTTTTCTCTAACCTTTGTGTGTTGTTCTGCGTTGTGTGGTTCTCTTAGTTGAGGTTTCTTCTCAGGGTTTCCCCTGTGGATTCTCCTCTTTTCCCAAGGCCCTTCCAGGGCAGTTATCGGCATTCTCCTCTCATTCCACCATCTTCTGGTCACAGATTGATGAATGCATAAGTTAATGGAAGGAGGAAAAGGTGAGTGAATGGAGGAGTGGATGGACAGAGGGGCAAATAAATTAGATAATACAAAAAAACAATATAAATTGTGTTATGACTTTTTTTGAAAACAAGTTAATGATTTCTATTTAGGATTAATTTTTGCTTCTTAGCTGGACATAACCTTTCATAAGTTTTGCTTAATGATTTTATTTACCTCATTTCCCATCACTTCCTAATATGACCAAACTCTAGCTACAATAAACTAACTGTATTACTCAAATGTTTTTTTTTAATGTATTTTCAGATTCTGTCTATAACTCTTAAAACACCCAAATCACTTATTTTGTGCCTAGCCCATGCTAGTTATAAAAGATTCATTTCGAGTGTTACTTCATTTGGTTAGCATTCTCTAGAACCCCTGAGCTAGATGCTTGTCTGTACATCCATGTCTATACCCTAAGTATATACCCTGTGTATAACTCTATCAGGATATCTAGACCATATATTATCAAGCTTTAATATAAAAACAAAATATCTGGTAAATTATTAAAATGTGGATTACTGGAACCTGATAATGATTTCAGCTATCTCTGTGTCTTTGCATAGTTTTTTATCATATATTCATAAAGATTGAAAATACAGAAAAAAATGGTGGGCATCTATCTGTCATTTAACATAATTACACAAAATCTCAAGACAGAAGATAGGAAAATCTGTCAGTCACACCATGGCTCCTCCTTTGCCCTCCACTCTCCTTCTCTTTGTTCCTCCCTCTTCTCCTTTTTCCTCCTTTCAACTTTCTCTCTCACTTTTTATGAAAAAGAGTATATTTATAAATTTATACATTTCTCTGATGACAAATGTCATAGTCATTAGACTATATTATATACAAATAAAAGTTTTTTACATTTTAAAGAAATATCAGCAAACACAAATAGCCATTATTAATATGATTACATATTTATTTGTATTTTAAATATATTTATATGCATAAACATTTGGTTTTGTCACTTTTATTAATTTCTCACTGAAATTATATAAAAGATCTGCAATAAAAATTCTGTTACTCTAAATTAATTTAACACAGTGCCATTTTAAATTCAAATTAAGTTAAAAGAACATCTAAAATGTTTATACTGTATTTATTGGTTGTGACACAATATACAGATTCTGACATATGAAGAAGAATTGTTTAAGCATTATTCAATAGTGGTCCTTAAAATAAAAAGTTTTATTAAAATGGTATTGTATATATTTGTTCAACGATACTGACCAAATTTTTTAATATAGGATTAAAAAAAGTAAACCAATATGAAAGTATATTTTATCCATATATATTATTTGATGATGTGAGTATAATTTTCTACTTATATGACTTATAAATGGAAGGTTAATCAAGCTTTATCTCATCTTATTGTCAATAATCTTGCTAACTTCATGTGTACCAGGTTTCATGTTTAAAAATACTATGGCATTCCTTTCATATTTTAACTGACATATATCAGATTTAAAAAATAACATGTTATTATTTATTTGTTTTATACTATAATTTTAGTCTGTGTTACACTAAGCAGTATTTCAACCACTTAGGGATATGTACACAAAATTTAATCAAAATTTGTTTTAATATAAATTCTTAATATGCCTAAAAATAGAAATTCAGGAAAAATGGTTTCAATTAAAGAGTTCGTATGATTTAGAAACACCTTTATCTTATATCCTTAGTCTAAAATTCTTGATTCAGACAGAAAGATTTTTAACAATCCACTCTATATTATTAGCTGGATGCTTATATAAAATTGTGAATATACTCATATATTCCCAAAGAAAAGCTATACATATGTTACAAAAAAGGTATGGCATATTTATTCTTATAATTTAGTTTTCCTTAATATTTTTCTACTATGTTTTTAATATTAAAAAAAGGCTTTGATTTTTTTTTTCTATTTTGTAACATGTATACATTAGGGCGGGCAAATATATAAATTAATTTAAATGCATTTTTGTTTTAAAATATATTTGTACTTTTTCTGTGGAAGTTCTTTTAAAACTAGGAGAGATGGAGTATTATTTTATAGTGCAAATTTTGCTTGTAGGAACAGAAGAAAATAAGCCTAATAAGCAAATTGACATTTTTATTTTTAAACATGATTTAATTATCTTGAGGAGTAGATAATGCTGTAAAAAGAACATCAAATTTAAAAGGGGAAGAATTCTGGTTAGAACCTGCTTCTCATTTTGTGTTATTTTGTGTTACCTGTGTCAATAGGGCTCTCCTGCTTCAATGAGGGCATCTTTTCAACTTCTATCCAGCAAATTCTGAACACAAAATGGCCAGCAAAGAAGGAGATATAACCCTGTCTGTTGCCTTAAATGCCAGTAGAAGCTTATGTCTTTACTTCTATATACCCACACTGATATTATAGAAATTTTATACTTGTTCGTGAAGATCTTCTTCTTTGTATATAGGAGGAAAGGAGAGCAACATTTACCGATTATTGCAAAAAGCTACATTTCCTTCACCAAAATATAGCCTCTCGTAAAGTTGGCTTCCTCCAGCTTCAGACTTTCACTTTACCACCAACTAAATCCAACAGGCCCTGTCAATCAGAAATGCATCTCCTTGCCCCAAAACTATGTACCTTTCTTTTATGTATGTATGTATTTATTTATTATTCATTTGTTTATTTAGTAAATGTCTTTCGTAGGCCGTGTTGTCTGCTTCCCTGTTAACATTTTAAATTTTCCTGAAGAACGTAATTTCAAATTTATCTAGTGAGATTTTGGGCTTTATCTTTCAATATGTATGTGTTTATCTTTATGTATAATGTGTGTTGATGTTTAATCATTGGGATAATAACTTCATGATTTATTTCTCCACTGAATATCTGTTATAGAAGTCAATTATAGATAAAAGAGCAATAATATACTGAGAAAAATTACATTTTTGTTGAATTAAAATATTACCATTGTTATTTCTGAGAACGCTTTATCATTTAGTATTTATTTCTGATTATCAGTAAATGGAAAAACTGTTATATCTGTATAATTGAATGTTTCGAGTTAATTTGACTAAGTTTTTCAATAATAAATTTTAGCCATGCATCCTCAGTGTTGATTGTTTGAGGCTCATGCCACTGGTAGGTAGAGTAACTTAATTGGCACAGTTGAGACACCACATATAAAAAGCCACCAACATTCTCTGTAATTTCCTCTCCAAACTGTAATGATGAAATTATATATAATTTAGAAGTTGTAATTTTAGTTTAGCTGATACTTCCATATATCTGTATGTAGACACGGAGATGAAGGAAGAAAAATTTTTTCTGATAAATATTCAAACCTATCTTGGGAGCTGGGTCACACCTCTTTGGAAAGACACTTAGCCTACATCTTTTCTGAGTCATTAGCAGAAAAGACTGAAGATGTGGGACTTCCAGTGATCCCAGAGGGTCATATTTTAGAGTGAGGACAACTCTTGGGCCTGGAGAGAGAGATTCATTTCAGGGTGCTACAATAACCCCTGGGAAAAGAAGAGAAGATTGAGAACATCTACCCACCATTTGGAAAGGAAGGACTTGTGTTAATACAGCATGTTCATCTACTCATACATTTAAGATGTCAGAGCGTGCATCAGATTTGTATGGTCAAGAAAATTCTGGGAGAGTGAAGAGTGATTAAACATTTCTATAAATGTGAGAATTTATTTTTATTGATTTTATTATATTTTATACATATATTCATTCAAAATGCATGTACTTAAAATACACTACCTTTTGAATGCTTCTATGAGAACTGTGAATAAAAACAATGAACATGTATATACATATATGCTAGCAACCGAGAACCTTGGAGTTTTAGAAAGCACACTATGGCAGACAACTATATGTGCTACAGGATAAATGAGTTTCAGTTGTGCTTATAAAGGGTCAGGGACGTCTCCATAAAGTAAATGATACTTGATTTTGATTCTGAGACATTAATGAGTCTCTTCCAAGAGGAACTGAATGGTTGGGGAAAAAATGTCTAGTCTAAGAATAGAGACACAAATGAACAAAACAGTATGACATACTTGGAAACTTCCTAGACAACCTGATACACATAAGTTGGCAGAAGTTAACAGCAGTAGATTGATGTGAATGTCATTTCTTAACTGGGAAAAAAGTTGTTTGAACACAAGAACAGGAAGACCAGGTTTGAAATTTAGAAAGGTTAATTTAGTAGGTAGACCTGAGGATAATTTTAGAACAATTATTTGGATACAGGAAGATAAATTAAGAGATGATTGAATATAGTCTAGACAAAATAAATAATCAGACTGAAATATGGTGGATAAGGTGTATTTATGAATGAGATCAGAAATCTCAATACTTAAGCATTATTGTTCCAAGAATGGGGATTAATGCAGCTGTGTCTTGAACAATAACTCTGATTTTACTGTCTGTGAGATTATGGTACATATTCCTAAATTGAAAAATATTCCAGAAAATGTAAGTTTATAGTGAAAGTGAATGTTTATAAATTTTATCCTAGCCACCTCATTTTCTTTATTACTGACATGGGTAATAAACTGATCTCTCAGATCTTGTTGTGCACTTTTGGCACTTAGGGAGTTGTGGCAGCCTCATAAAGATGTTTTATGACACTGGCTTCATTCCTTGATATGTAACTTCTCCTTTTAAGATTTATTTTATTTCTTATTTTTGACAGAGAGACAGACAGAAAGAGACAGAGAGAAGGAGGAGGGCCTATAGCAGTCTCCATAGTTGTACATCATTAGTTTTTGATCTAGCATTATTCCACAGTGGGTGTGGGGCTGCACAGGGCAGGAACCACGCCAGCGGCCTCCTGCATGGGAAGCACATGCCTGAGCAAGAACTGAACTGGGGCACACCCCAGTGCAGCATATGGGACCTCACGGACCAGGACTGGGATTCAATCATCAGACCACAGAACTGCAAAGCAAGCACTCAACCTGCTGACCAAACCCAGCATCCTTGATACATAACATTTATAGCTAGTTAAATTTTGAAATTAATATCATGTTTATTAAAATAATAAACTCAAAACCTACTATAACAAGGTGTTAAATGAAGATTTCCCATCTTTCTATAAACCTCTGTGGCAGATATCACATACTGAAGTGAGTATAAGACTCTTATTTTTCTTAGACAAAATTTTAGAAGAATGTTAAAAAATCAGCTCATGTGGTCTTTTATCCCTCAAACATATCAAGACTATGAAAGGGATCCTGCCTTTGGAGAGGAAAGAAAGGTATTAAGACATTAGAACAGATCTATTACAGTGCGGAGTTAAAAGAATACCTCACTCTTGGAGCAAATGGTCAGAAATGAGACCTTTCTTCTCCAATCCAGAGTTGAATTTTCATGACAGTTCCTTTGTTTATACTTGAAATTTGTTCTCTGTGTGGGGATACATAAATCACCAGTGAGACTTACAAGTGAAAAATCTAAAGCTAAATGATAGACATCCTATATTGGAACTGGTCTCCTTGAGCTTCTGGAGACAAAGGATACATAGTGTTTCCAGTCATGAGATGCTGGCTACTCAGGGAAGAGAGCCAGAATCAGATCTCCATGCAAAATGGAATGAATCCGGTAGACAGTGGAACAAATGGCTCTTTCTGTGTAAGAAATTTTCTACATTTGTAACTTAGGGGAAACCTCATCCTGGATACCTGAAAAACTTAAGTCTTTGACTTGTGTTTTCAGATTGTGCTTAGCCTTTAAATATTAGATACAAATTGGATCTGGGTTATATTTGTCATCTGTGTGAGTGTGACTTGTCTGAAATTTTTTTGTGTTATTTCACTAACCAACCTGTCAGTTTCCTAAAAAATCATAGCAAATTCAATACATTAACCTAAAAGTGTATTTGTTTTAAATCAAAGGTTCTATATTTGTTTAAAATGTAATCTCTTATACCTTTAAAATTAAATCACAAGTATGAATAAATTAGTAAATTAATTATTTTAAAACCATATAGGCAATGTTACTCACTAATCTATAAATTTCTTAAACATGAAAAGGTATTTGCACTAGCAAATAATAAACTGATTATTTTTAAACTGACATACAAACATATTACTAATAATTGTTTATTTCATCATCTTTATTTTTTAACTTTATAGTGGATTTCTACTCAAAGCACTGAAATTTGATTCATAATTGTAAACATTGCGTAAAATATGGAATTAAAAACATAAGGCATTTTGTCACAAACAAGGAAAAACAGGATAGCTTCATTGATAGTCATTGTAACAATGGGGTTTTCAAAGTCTGCATTGTATTAATTAGTTGTTTTAAAACTATTTTCTTGAGATTAATTTAAGCATTTAGCCTATTTAAAAAATATTATTTCTTCACCTTTTATTGCTTGATTAGGTTGTAAGAAATAGTCCAAAGTAGTTCATTATTTGATTAAAATCCATTGATATAACAAGAGTAATTATCTAAACCATTTCCTATGCTTTTTTCTTGTAGCGCTTTGGTCCTTGTGGATATTTAAATGTAATTAAATTTGATTATAAAATATTTCTTTCCAATCTTTCTGGGTCTAACGTTACAAAACTTAAGTCATGCTGGAACCATGTCTGTCTTAGGCCCACAAACCAAAAATTACCTGCTTCTTTCTTTCAGTTACTATGGAATAAGATCTATACCTGCATCAATGTTTACTGGGTCAAATCCAAAGACTTCTTGTAAACTGTTTCATGAATAATATCATTTTTTGTTTTTCTTTTTAAATACTAATATCATTACTAGAGTTATAATATTTGCAGTCTTCTTCAGAATAAAAGGAAATACAACTATAAATGAAAACTGGGAACAGATTGAGAAAATAAAAAAATGAAATGTCACAAATAGTTTTCATAACTAAACCCATTAAGTCTGTGAGTTGTTAAAAACCCATGTCATATTAGGAAACTAAAACATATTACAGCAGATAAGGCAAACCCTATTACTGTAGGTTTTGTAATTATTCTGCTTATTCTACTTGAATTAAATACCGTATATGTTAATAATAAAATTTTAATATTTTAGCTATCTTAAGTATGTCTTAATACATTGACTCAATATTTTTAATAAAACCTTCTATAATTATGTAGTGAAGAAAAATTTCCTAAAAAATAATCACAAAGGTAGTAATAAAATTTAAAATTGAGATTAATAATTAGGTTTTGAAATCAGTTGAATTTCGCTCATATTAAGGAAAATATTATTTTTCTAACTGGTGTCTTTTTTCTTAAAATTTAATTATATTGAGCTTAAATTGTATCTTTTTTAGGCTTTCTTTTAAAATAATGTTAATGTGAATATAATTTTAAAAGAATTGGAAGATTGTAGGTAAAATGCTACTGGAAGAGTCTGAAGAATATACTGGGGGAAAAGAGTAGACTTTCTATTGAGTTTCACATTTTCTATGCTACATACAAAAGTAATTGTGTTCACTCTATGAAATCTCCTTGAGTTAATTAAGTTATGAGACGATCAACTGAATAGCCTTGTTTGTTTGAGATTTTGGCATTGGTACTGTGAGTAAGTAAAATTGATTTTCTAAGGAACAATTTTCATTCAGTATTACCATCTAGGGTCTGGCTATCTGAGTATGAAAAATATGTCTGAAAATGGATTATCTATAAAGCGTAAGGAAGAATGTTTTAGAGGACTGTAACAATTCCTATGAATAATGTTTATATAAATAAGAAGTTTGATTTTGGAGTACAATATTCCTATGTTTTTGGTAAGCTATTGAGCTTGTCAAGGATTCTTCATTCAAAGCACATTCAGCATTTATACAAGCTCATTTTGTATTTACTTGCTCTGTTTTCAAAGATGTATACACCATTGGTATAAACTTTTTAATCAATTACACAATTCAGAAACCTAGAATATATAAAATAAATGGACCAAACCAATTAAATTATATTTTTATTAGAGTTAAATATACTAACAGATTTTGTCATGGTGGCAAGTAATTATTTGTTGTATATATTTATCCTTGGAGTATGTAACAGTTGTTTTCTTTATTTTAAAACATATATGTTGATATAAAATCCTAACTATAGCAATCAAAGGCAATACTTTGTTAAATGGCACTATAGTGTCTTTCTTAACTATGATTTTCAACATTTCTCAATAAATTCCTAGTAATTAATTTACATAATTAGAGAATATTCATGGGTGGTATGTTCACTGGTGGGCTGCCTACCCTTGAATCCATGAAGTAGTGAAGTGTGAAGGGACTTCATAATGGAAACCTATGGCCTCTTGGATAAAGAGAGGAAGATTAATTATTTCATTACCTGCCTACAACATTCTAATCAAAACATTAGCATTTCTGTTCTTAGACTTCCCACTCTGTAACCACATGTTTCTCTAATGTGAACTGGCTAACTCTACACAAATGAGTTGAAGAAAATTACACAGATCATATAAAACAGTTATCTTCATCCTTTGGCACATGTATCTTTAGTGCTGCAAGAAAGCTTTCCAAAAACTCACACACAGATTGTTTTAAATAAATATTTTTTCAGATTTTTTACTTCTATATGTGCTTCTCCCTAGTGTGACCTACTTGATTATTACTTTTTATATTACAACCTTCTCCTTTTCAATTATGCTTTTGTTATTTTCACAAGAACAAGCACATCGAGCATCCCAATAAGATGTATTGCCCTATGCTGAAAAAAAAAAAAAAATCTCAGGACCATGGAGAGACTTACAAAGTTATAATTAAAATATCTAAAGACTTCTTTACACAGCTTAATGACTGCCATAGTTCTCCATTAACTGCAATTTCCATAAAAATTATTTTTGTAATTATTTTCAATAGATATAGTATATATTATTGTGATTAATAGTGAACCATTAATAAATCAAGTGCTGTCTCACCAGAGTAAGTGTTCATGACTTAAAGGATTATTGGCGTAGGGAATTTTTTTAAAGACTTATTTTATTGTTTGAGAGTAGGTGAGAAAGAGAGAGACAGAAAGAAAGAGAGAGAAAGAAGGGGGAGAGTCCAGAGCAGTCTTCACAGTTGTACATCATTAGTTGTGACATAGTTTAGTTCCACACAGGTATATGTGGTCCGTGCAGGACAGCAACTAAACAGGGGCCTCCCACATGGGAGACAAGAACCATTACCACTGTCCCAACAGTTATGAGATGTGCTGCTTAGCATATGGGTTTGCAAGGGCTGGGACCAGGATTTGAATCCCAAGCCTTGCAGTTGCAAGGCAAGCTCTCAAACTGCTGAACTATCCCAGCAACCCCCACAGAAATTATTTTAATGTATGTAAATTATAAATAATTTAAATATGCACAATATATTTTACTTTTCAATATGTATATAAGCGCATGTATATAACATTTATTGCAACAAACCTTTTTTTTCGGGATTTATTTTATTGTTTTTGACAGAGACAGAGAGATACAGAGAGAAAGAGAGAGAGAGAGAGACAGAAGGGGGAGGGCCCAGAGCAGTCGCCATAGTTGTACGTCATCAGTTTCTGACATGATTTCCTTCCACACAGGTGGGCAGGGGCTGTGCAGTGTGGGAACTGGGATGGGGACCTCATACATGGGAGGCATGCTCCCTTGAGTCAGGGGCCAAATGGGGGGGGCAAAAGACAAACTGGGGGCCTCCCTCATTGGAAGCACACACTAGTTCAACATATGGGACTGCATGGGTCAGGGCTGGGATTCGATCCTCTGTCCCCAGGGCTGCAAAGCCAGCACTTAACTGCTTAACTTTGAGCCATCTGGGCTTCCCCAGCAAATCTTGAGAGAAGTGAGAGTGTTAAAAACTAATGCAAAATATACGCTGTTTAAGATGAGTTTTTTTTTTTGTTGTTGTTCTTTCAATGAGTGATGGTAGACTTGAAATGATTAAATTTAACACATTTAGAAGTGATGTAAAATTCAAATAAATTAAAATATGGTAGACAATATATACTTTGTTCCTACTTACATTAATCGGAAAAATTTGAGGTCAACTTAAAAAATATGTTAAGTATAAAAAAATCATTTGCAGTTTCAAAAAAGAAAAATAAAATGAATTGAAAATCATTGGTCCACAGGCCATTCAGATGGCCTATTCTTTTTTTTTTTTTTTTTTGACAGAGAGACAGAGAGAGAGAGACAGAGACAGAGACAGAGAGAGAACTGAACTGGGGGAGCTCCCAGTTCAGCATATGGTTCCGCACGGGCCGGGGCCAGTATTCGATACTCGGTCCCCGGTGCTGCAAAGTGAGCGTTTAACCCACTGAGCCATCCCGGCTTCCCCAGATGGCCTATTCTTTCCTCCACTTTCTAGTTATTGCTTTAATCTCTTCACAGAGATTTTGGTTTTGAGTCAGTTCCCAGTTTTATTGTTCCCCTTAATAAGCAAATGTGTTTGGAATCATTTTGCAAGCCTTGACATCAGTTGCTCTCTCTCTCTCTCTCTCTCTCTCTCTCTCTCTCTAAGTATTTCATATACCATGGCAGGTATGGGTCCTGCTATTAAGGCTCTGGCATTGACATTTTTGGTTTATCCATAATTTCTCTATTTCTACAAGGAGATAGAATCTGAAAAATGGTCACCATTATTGAATAATTTGAATTAATTTAGAAATTCTGTCCTCCATCTTTTTATTACAAACTTTTCCTACTTTCTCATCTTCTAAAATCTATAGATTTTATAAAAATCTGGGGAGAACCTGGGATGGCTCAGCGGGTTAAGCGCTTGCTTTGAAGCCCCGCGGATCCCGGCTCCGGCCCAGGTGGACCCACATGCTGAACTGAGGTGTGCTTCCTGAATGTGGTGAGGCCCCCATTTCAGTTCAAAAAAAAAATCTGGTAGTTGATATTGAACATGTTCTGCATATTTATCATTCACCACAAAATGTAATTGATAATGATATCATTTGAATCTGTACAAATTAAATATCAAGTATATAAAGTAAATATATATTAATAATGAATCAAATATTTTTGATGGAAGGTAAAAAGAAACTTAAAAAAGCAAGTGCAATTTATGGGAGCAATCTAAGTATGTAAATATATATATTCAGCTAAGGGTATCTAGAAAAACTGATGGAGGATGTTTAGATAGAATTTGAGTAAAAAAGGTAATAGTAGCTAACATTTTTTGAGCCCTTATTATATATTATATATATTCATGCCAAGAAGTAGGGCACAGGTTATATTACTATTTTAAACCCCATTTTTTAGATGAGTAATTTAGTTTTTGAGAGATTAAATAACATATTGAAGTTCTAATGAATGCTAAGTGAAAGAAATCAGAACACAAGTCGTTTGGATTCTAGACTAGCTTGTTAAAATCACATCTGGGAGATAGAATTTACCAATGGAATGAAGTGCAAAAGCACTGGTGTGAAGAAAAGAGGAAAAGTAATACATTTTGCTTGATTCCTAATGTCTATAGTAGAGCAATAGATATAGCTATAAAGTTAGACTGAGCCTGATTTTGGAGGGTGCTGACCTGAGTTTGTGTTTGTCAAAATCGATATGATTTCGTAGTCATTTGTATCAAAGAAGAATGACAGGCTATAGAAAAATCTACATTCTACAAGCATATGATACAAACATTTTACTTCCTCTGTTTCCCACTACATTAAGTATCCTCCAAACTGTTATTGTTTTAATTTTTGTGTGTTAATCTAAGACCAAATGTTTTCCATAATGAAAGATGCAAAATTTGGTGAGTGAGAATGATTATCAGTATTATCTACTTAAAATCCACATTTTGGCAGAAACGTGAAATCTGATATAAAAGTTTAGTTCAAATGCATGGTGATTGTATTGTTTTCAAATTAATATAATAAGGTCTCATAAAAATGTTAGTTGAGTTACTGTATTTTACATATGGAGAAAGCACTATAAATACACGTGTGATTTACAAGCAGTTGAAAATCCAGCAGATGCTTAACCTTGAAAAGATAGTAATCTCCTATTACCTAACTCAGAAATTGATCATTGCAGCTAGGAAGTTAGGAAGCCACAGACTGTATCTAACCCTCTAATACTCTAAACTTTTTTAACCCTTTGTTGGATTATACCCACCTCTCATATTTCTCAATTAATTTTAAAATTCTTTATTAAAAAATCTGCAGTAAAAGATAAACTCAAAATGTCCCAATTTAGAATTTTAGTGTAAATACAAACACATACTTTAAAAAAAACATAAGAAATATTCAAATTCTATCAAATGTGATAACAATTACAAAGTGACTTTATTTACAACTTTTTATTTTCTACACAATAAGCAATTTAACATACAGTGAATCTCCTGAACTCAATCCCACATCTGATCCAAAAAGCAGGCCAAGGTATTCTACTGGGTACAATCAAGTTCAGGGTATAGCTTAAATTTTAACAAAGTAAGCCTGAAGCAGAGTTACTCTTAGCTAAATAGTTTCGCACAGAACTCAGGAAAAGGAAGCTTGTTGCAACAGATGTACAGATGCTTACTTAATTTAAATATACACAACTATTACATATAACATAAAATTTGCACAGTTTATTTAGAGGACTTAGTTTAAGAAGTTGGGTTGTGGGCAAGTATTGGGTCTCATTTACAGATTATTTCTTGGTTACTGAGCACAACCTTTTAGTTATCATTTCTGTCACTAAAAAAGGACAAGAAATTCCACATAAAGTAGGCTTACTGAAAAGAAAAATAAACATTAAGATAGGATTTTACCATTTGTATGCTTGGATATTCTATATGATGTTTCTAGAAATATGTTATCTCTCTCTCCCTCTCTCTCTCTGTCTTTCTGTCTCTGTCCCTCTCTCTGAACCTTTGCATTTACCAAGCTATGAATTTTGACATAAATTTAGTATGATTCTGGAGATCAGTGGTGCACAGGGTCAAATTTTGTGAAGTTTCTAAAACACTACACCCAGTACAGGGTCCCAAAGACACAAAGAAAGGCCTCAGGAGGACCAAGTCAATACTAAGCTGAAGAGTTATTTCCAAGAGAGATTGATAGAGGTGACTTAAAGAAGGGGTATTAGGTGATGCAAGATAGGAAGTAAATGAAAAATATCTACTGGCATTGACTGTGAGAGATTTAACTAGATTAATTTTTGAGGAGAACACAAATGTCTCAAAGAAGATGGACTCCTTTCAAATTGGCAACAGGATAGTATTTCATTAAATTTTTGCTTTCATTAAAACCCAATACATTGATGGCAAAAGAAAATGATAAAATAATTACTGTGTTAGTAAGTGTTACTTTAGGTATAGCTTCCCAACACAGGGCTATCATGAACAAATTAGGTGTTTGCTTGCTTGTTTGTTTTTAGCCCAGATTGAAAAGTGTGATCTTCCAGACCAAAAGTCCCTCTCAAGTTCAAAAACCTCCTTTTAGGATTCCCAGGCTAGAAATGATCTCAAGAATAGACATGCAAACTAGGTACTAAATCTTTCATTTCTGGGCTGACCTTCCCAACTTTAAGACTTCTAAATGCAGATATGATCATACACATCACAGAACTATATCCCTGGTCAGGGTACAGATGAGGATATCCATTACTCCTTAGCAGATATAGGAACTTAAATATATACTAGCACTCAGAGATTACCTTAATTATTTTTATTAATCTTTACTTTCAAATCAATTTTTAAACTGTATGAAATGAAACATTTGCTAGCTCACATCTTAAATATAAATTTATACAGGTAGAGATATTGAACTCTCCAGTCACTGAATATCATTTAATATAGAACTTTGTGGAACAACTATGAGTGATTTTTAAATTCTCACATAAACTGATAGCAATATATGGAATGAAATGAAATGTGATGGAAGAAATTGGTATATATAGCCTGAACTTAAATTTGTTTTGTTTGTGAAAGTCTAAAGATAATACTTGTTACCCTTGCTATTATGTTTATTTATTTTTCAAAGTTTTAGTCATAGATGCCAACAATGTATATACTTCCATAACACTAATATAAATAATGTGATCACTAAGTCTTTGCATCTTTGTGTAGGTTATTAGACTATAGTTCTAGAAGTGGATTTATTGGCTTGAAGGGTGTAAGTATTTCTAAAACTTTGATATTTCTAACCAATGAAATAAGCAAATATTATAGTGTTCAGTTTTAAATTATATGCAAATATTTTTAATTCAGTGACTTTTATATACTCACAGAGTTGTATCCACATCTCAGCAATCTAATTTTAGAACATTATCATAATGCCCAAAAGAACTCCTGTACCCAGTAGCAATCACATATTGCCTTTCTACCCCCAGTACCTGGCAGCTACCAACCTACTTTCTGTTTCTGAAGACTTGCTTACTCTGAACATTTCCTATAAATGGCCTTGATATTAATTTTAAACAATCTTTTCTTTTTTTTTTTTTTTTTTTTTTTTTTTTTTTTTTTTTTTTTTTTTTTTTTTTTTT
>PVKE010037601.1:0-15830 GCA_004027555.1 Craseonycteris thonglongyai
CAAGCACTATTGAAAGGATTGCTACAAATAAGTAATGAGAGATAATCAAGTATCATCAGGAATTAGTACAGTGCCTTTAAAAAATTGTGGTAAAATAAACATAGCATAAAATTTGCCATCTAAAACATTCGTAAGGTACTGTTCAGTAATGTTAAGTATCTCACTTTGTTATATAATCAGTCTTCAGAGCTTTTCATTTCGCAAATCTGATATTATACCTACTGTACCATTTTTTCTCGTTTCTACTTTCACCAGTCCCTAGCAAATGACATTCTACTTTTTGTTTCTTTGAATTTTACTAGTGTAGATACCTCATATATCTGGAGTCATACGGTATTTAATCTTTTTGTGAATACTCCATTTCACTTAGCATAATGTCCTTAAGTTTCATCTATGTTGTAGCATGTGTTAGAACTACTTCTGTTTTAAACTTGAAAATATTCCATTGTGTGTATATACCACATTTTGTTTATTGATTCACTTGTTGATGGACAATTGCGTTGTTTCTATCTTTGGCTCTTGCTATGAAGATGGGTATTCAAATATCTCATTGTGATCCTAATTCCATTTGTTTTGGGTATATGAGTGTAGGTGAAATTGTTGGGTTAACTGGTAAGTCTATATTTAATTTTTTGAGGAACCTCCATTTCTTTTTCATCAGTAGCTGTTTATAACAGACCTAATCTCCCATTTCCTTTGGGAATATACAATTGATTTGAGATTGATTTTTTAAATTATGTATATTAGTGAAATGTATGTGTATGTGTATTGTGTGTATAATAGCAAGAAATGAAATAGAGCCAGTTCACAGTATTGAGGAGGAAATGCCCTTAGGCAATATTATATCCAAACTTTTCATTTATAATTGTTGTTAATTACTATTATAGACTTTTGGAAGGCAACCAAAGTGCACGATATTATTAACTCACTTGTAATTCTTTATTGTTATGGTTCTACTTAAGTCACTTGTGTTTATTCTCAGCATTTTTTTATTTTTTTAAGATTTATTGTTTTATAGGGAGACAGACAGAGAGACAGAGAGAGAAGGGGGAAGGCCTAGAGCAGTCTCCATAGTTGTATATCATTATTTTTCGACATAGTTTTGTTCCACACAGGTGGGCGTGGGGCTGGGCAGGGCCGGAACTGAACTGGGGGCCTCCTGCATGGGAAGCACACACCAGTTCAGCGTATGGATTCGCACAGGCTGGGGCAAGGACTCAATCCTTGGACACCGGGGCTGTAAGGTGAGTGTTCAACCTGCTGCACCATCCTGGCATCCCCCTCAGCAGCGATTTTTGAGAATTATTTTGTTTTGTCATTAGGATTTTATTTCTGACTATGAGAACTAAAAAATGTATATTGTGTGCTCACCTGATCCTTTATCAGCATTTCCCAATCCCTCCCCCAAATCAGTCTTTAAAGGATGGAGGCTTAAGGCTGTCTAATTCATGAGTCTGGGTTTGCTGTTTGGAATTTCCACGAAACTGCTCTAAGATTCCTATTATTCATAAATACTATGATTGTGTAGTAATTATTTGAGTGACCTTTTTTCTGTCTTGTTTATATGTAACACCTTTGGCCCTGAAATAATATTGTGGAATGTATATCCTAGTAGAATGTGCTCTGAGTAACTGGTTGTGAGGGGCCCACATCTCACCTGAGTGTTGACCTGCCTCACAGTGGCAGAGATACAGATGGTCTTTCTGCACAGAGATCTGGTCACCCTCTTGAGTACCTCAGTTCAATGTATGCCTTTGAACAACACAGGCCCACTTATACATGCGCATTTTCAATAAATATTGTAAATGTATTTTCCTTACTATTTTCTTAACATTTTCTTTTCTCTAGCTTTATTGTAAGTATACGATATATAATACATATAACATAAAATATATGTTAATCCACTGTTTATGTTATTCATAAACTTTCTAGTCAACAGTGGGCTATCAGTTAAGTTTTTGGGAAGTCAAATGTTATAAGTGGATTTCCTATGAGGTGGGGGGATGGGGGGTGTCAGTTCTCCCTAACCTCCAGGTTGTTCAAGGAACAATTGTATTAAGCTCCTGGTGAAGCTGTGTTTGCCTGAAATTATTTCAGAATTATTCTACCTTGTAGTCCCAGATCTTTGCCAATTAAATAAAAAAAGTCATTACCTTCTAGGTTAGAGTATTTCCTCGTTGCTCAATGTACTCTCCTACCAAAAACAAACAAACAAAACAAACAAACAAAAAACAAAAAGCAATGTAGAGAAGCAAAAAATTTCCTTTGGATTTTATTAAAACTGCATGGTCATCTCTTTCTTTATTTTCTCATCCTCTTTTATTATTTGTTATTTTCTCTGTGGAAAACAATGATTGAATCCTTCTGATATAAAGAGTATAATTTCTCTTCTTAATTATTGTTGTGCAGCTTTTCTTCCTGTTTTTCCCCATAATATAGAGAAAGGTTTCCAAACTTTGACTTGCAAACTCTACATTGTCCAGAGAATTCTTCAAAAGTATAATTCCAATTTGATGACATTAATTTCATATGAAGGTCACTGTACTTTTCTGTGACTAATATTGTTCGTCTTTGTAATCTGTGGGAGCCCAGTTGCCTGTAGCAGCATTTATGGCTACATGTGTTCAGTGTTTTGTCTTATTAGCTGTCTGCCAGTAGCTCAACTGTGCTGTGGAAAATCATTCTGTATATACTGTAGTAACACAACCTCTCTTTAAGAGATTAATTACTGATATGGATTGGTCATTCTCATTTTGTGGTAGTCTTATAAAACTGAGACACGCTTATTGATAGAACATTTGGAAAAGTGTCAAAAGAGTCCTAAGGGGATAAAGATTCACCCCAACTCTCCATGCAGGTATATACTCAGTGTAATGTTTATATATATTTTTACACATCTTGATTATTTTTAAATGGTAGATTTCCATAAAAGTATATTATGAAGTCTGTACACACTTTTAAAAATTTTATTGCAACTTGCAAAATTCTTATATTTTTTAAAGATTTTTATTAAAATATAACTAACATACAATAGAGAATTAGTTTTAGCTGTTCACCATAGTTATTCAACATTAATATATACAAGGAGTGACCAGCGTAAGCCTAGCAACCATGTGACACCATACCACATTGTAATGTGTTATCAACTATATTTCTTATGTTGTATATTGCATCCCCATGGCATACTTGCTTTATACCTGGAAATTTAAACCTCTTATTTCCCTTCACATTTTTTCAACCCTTTTTAGATTTCTCAATTACAGTTGATAGTTAATGTTTTATATTAATTTCAGGTGTACAGCATAGTGGTTAGACATTTTATAATTTAGGAATTGATCCTCCTGACTAGTCTAATACCCTCCTGGCACTATACATAGTTATTACTATATTATTCATTATGTTCTCTATGCTTTTACTTTATAGCCCCATGACTATTTTGTAACTACCAATTTGTGCTTCTTGATCTCTTCACCTTTTTCACCCGGAATCCCAACTCCCCTCTCATTCATCACTCTGATAAATCTAATACCTATCTGATACCATATATAGTTATTGCAATATTGTTGACTGTATTCCTTATACTGTTCCCTACATCCTCTTGACTACTGTGTAGCAAACAATTTATACTTCTTAATCCCCGCCCTTTTTTCAGGCACTCTCAAGTCCCTCCCAATTCACAATCATGGAAATGTTCTCTGTATCTATGAATTTGTTTCTCTTCTGTTTATTTTGCTAAATCCCACATATAAGCATAATTACATTGCATCTGTCTTTGTCTGTCTGATATAGTGCACTCCACACAATACCCTCCAGGTTTATTCATGCTGCTGTGAATGGCAAGAACCCATTCCTGTCCATAGCCGAGCAATATTCCATTGTATAGACGAAGTCTGGCAGTTAAGTTCATGAACTCATCCTAGAAAAACTGCTACATACCTCATCGTTGAATATCACTATGGTCACCTTTGAAGTACTCTGCTTGGGAAAGTATGCATAAACACCAGTGCCTCATCCTCCCTTCAAAGCATTTTGGAACTCTTCTTTAGGAGTGGCCATCAGAGCCATTGTTGTATTATTACTCTTGATGTCCTGCATGTTGTCAAAATGTCTCCCTTTCAATATTTCCTTATATTTGGGTAAAGAAAAATGTCACTGGGGGCCAGATCAGGTGACTAGGGAGGGCGTTCCAATATAGTTATTTGTTTACTGGGTAAAAAAAACTCCCTCACAGACAGTGCCGTGTGATCTGGTGCATTGTCATGATGCATGGGTCCTGAATTGGCGAAAAGTTCAGGTTGTTTTCATCCAACATTTCCACACAGCCGTTTTAGCACTTCCAAATAGTCAACTTGGTTGCCTGATTGTCCAGTTGTTACAAATTCATAATGAACAATCCCTCTGATGTCAAAAAGGGTGAGCAACGTTTGGACTCTTTATTTGGTCATGGAGAATTGGTTGACTTTTATTGTGCACTTTGACACTTTGTTTCAGTTTCATATCGGTACACCCATGTTTCATCACCAGTGATAACACAGCCCAAATAATCTCGCCTTTCCAAAAGATCTGGGCAAACTTTGATTCTCCTTTGCTTTTGTTCATGGTGAGTTTCTTTGGAGACCATTTTTGCACACGTTTCTCGTGCCAAGATTTTCAGTTCATATTTTTCTGTTTCTTTATCATTGTTTAGTTGGTCTGTTATACTCTTTACCATCAGCCAATGATTTTGACATCCAATTTGTTGAATTTTTGCGATATTTTTATCAGTTCTTGGAAATGGCTTCCCTGACATCTCTTCACCAGGGACGCTTTCTCTCCCCTCAGAAAAACATTTAATCCAGTTGTACACTGCTGTTTTCTTCATGGCATTATCCCTATAAACTTGATCTTACATGTCCCTAATTTCACTCCCACTCTTGCCAAGTTTAACAAGAAATTTCATGTTTGTTCATTGCTCTAATTCAAGCTCCCACATTCTTGCGATGGCACACAAAAACATTCAACAACAATCATAAATGCTACTCAGCAAGACACCACTACGTGTCGACATGAACACAGCTATGAGATGCTGATATTCCAAGGTTACAAAACCTTACCAAATTGTTTGTACAGTGCTGCCAGTGCAAGTGCATGGTGGGATGTTGGTGAACTTGTTAGTGCTCGTATGTGCCACCTCCTCTTTATTCATTGGTGGAGACCCAGCTTGCCTCCACATCTTGCCCATTGTAAATAGTGCTGGTATGAACATACGGATGCACACATCCCCTTGAAGTAGTGTTTAGATTTCTTTGGTAAATACCCAGAAGTGGGATTACTGGGTCCTTGTTTCTTGTTCTATTCAATTTTTTAAGGCTGTTTTGTCTCATGTGAGTATTGTTATCCCAGATATTTTTTTTTTTTAGTTTTCATTTTCAGGAAACATCTCCCTTTCTTTACTTTCAGTTCGTGTTTATCTTTCAATCTGAAGTCAATCTTTTGTAGGCAGCATATGTAAGGGTATTGTTTTCTTATCAATTCAGATACCTATCTTTTGATTGGAGCATTTAATCAATTTACATTGCAAGTAATTATTGGTGGTTTGTATGTAGTATTGCCATTTTATTATTCATATTTTTTTATCTTCTTTTTTTTATTTCATCTTAAAGAAGGCCCTCTAAGATACCTTGCAAAACTGGTTTGGTGGTGATGAACTCCTTTAGCTTTTCCTTGTTTGGTAGGCTATCTGTTTATAAAAGATTTATTTTTAATTGTGTTTGAAAGAGAGAGACAGAGAGAGACAGAGAGAAGGGGGAGTGCCCAGAGCAGTCTCCATATAGCATGTCACTAGTTTTCTACATGGTTTCATTCCACAGGTGAGCATGGGGCTGCATAGGACAGGAACCGGCCAGGGGCCTCCCCCATTGGAGGCATCCCCCCACATACCAAGGCAGGACCTCCAACATGAGAAGCTCACTCAGGGAAGAACCAAACTGGGGGCACACCCCAGTTCAGCATATGGGTCTGCTGGGGACTGGATTTAATCCTTGGACCCCGGGACTGGCTGCAAGATGAGTACTCAACCTAATGAGCCATCCTGCATCTCCTCTTTATCTGTCTTGATTGTAAGTGGTAGCTCTGCTGGCTAGAGTAATCTTGGTTGTAGTTCCTTGTTTTTCATCACATAGAATATTTTCTGTCAATCCTTCTTGGTTTGTAAAATTTTTGTTGAGAAATCAACTGATAGTCTTATGGGAGCTCTCCTGTGGGTAGCTAGCTACTTTTCTCTTGATAATATTATTTTTTCGTCTTTGACTTCATCATTTATTTATGATGTACGTGTCTTGGTGGGGACCCATTTCAGTTCATCTTGTTTGGGATGCTCTGAGCTTCTTGGGCTTGTATATCTATTTCGCTTGCCAGGTTAGGAAAGCTTTTCAACATTATTTTTTCAAATAGGTTTTTAATTCCTTGTGCTCTCTCTTCTTCTGATACCCCTTTGTTGTGAACAGTAGCATGCTGGATGTCCCAGAGGCTCCATAAACTATCTTCATTTTTTTTTATTCTTTTGTCTTTTTGTTGTTCTGATTGGTGTTCTCTGCTACATTATCTTCTAAATTGTTGATATGATTCTGTTTCATCTAATCTACTTTTGATTCCCTCTTATATATTCTTCATTTCAATTATTACAGTCTTCATTTCTGTCTGGTTCATTTTATGTTTTCTATCTTTCTGTTGAAGTTCGCCCTGAGCTCACTGAACATCCTTATAACCAGTGTTTTGAACTCTGTGTCTGGTAGATTG
This sequence comes from Craseonycteris thonglongyai, assembly GCA_004027555.1. Taxonomy (NCBI): domain Eukaryota; kingdom Metazoa; phylum Chordata; class Mammalia; order Chiroptera; family Craseonycteridae; genus Craseonycteris; species Craseonycteris thonglongyai. Next base: position 6,778 of record PVKE010037601.1, read on the forward strand.
CTTGTCTCCATTTTGTTTTGTTCTTTTTAAGAAGCTTTGTTTTTATTTATTTATTTTTTAACTTGGAACATTTTGACTGCCTTTCTGCTTTTGTTTCTATGTATTAGGTAGGGTTGTTATGCTTTCCACTCTTAGTAAATGCATTCTGTAAAGCAAAGTCGCACAGTTTTTCTGGTCACCAAAGCTGGGTGTTCCAGGTGTATTTCTGTGTGGATAGTGTGTGCCTTCCTATTGTAGTTGAGACTTGGTTGCTGTTTGCGTATTAGGGGGATGGAATGACCCTCAGTCTGGTTGTTGGTGAGGACAGGCTGTGATGAGAGTGGAGAAGCTATTGTGCGAGGGATGACTTTATGGATCAGGATTCACTTTAGTAGCACTCTGTTACCTTCCCAGTCTTCCCTTTGGATGTGTCATCCTTAGAGGTAGCTGGGGGAAGCTTTGGATCCATCCAAATCTGTCCATTGGACATGCAAGACCATGGGTCTCATGGGAGGGTACCCTCTGCAAGCCAGTTAAGCCACTGTCTATGCCCTGCCTGAGGTCATCTTGTATGAGTCACATGGTAATCTGCAGATTGCTGCCACCCACACTGGTCTTAGAAGTGACTCGAGAGATCAAGCTGAGGTAAAATTGACATATTGGAAGATGTCATCAAGATGGCAGCATGAGAGGAGCTCTTGAAACCTTTCCTGGAAAGACAACAATTTAAACGACTAAAATCCAACCAGAGAATCCCTAAGTAGCACACAGTCTTGGCTGAGAGACCCAAGAAAATTCCTAAAGCTGGAGAAACAGAGGCTAGTGAGAGAGAAAGAAAGGGAGCCGTGTGGAGACCCACCACAGAGGGTGACCCGGAGACCGACCCAGTGACGACCCAGAGACTGACCCGAGTCCAGCAGAGAAGAGACTGATGGAGGTGGGAGTTGGGGGTCCAGGTCCAGGAGTAGAACGACTGGACAGGTGGGAGGCCTGGAACGAACAGAGGTGGAGGCGGAGATGCCAGAGCGGGGGGTGGACGGGAAAGCGGGCGCAGCTGACGGTGGTGAGGGGAGCAGCCGGGGCGCCGGGCAGGAGGCAGGAGTGCAGGGTGGGAGGCCAGAGCGAGGCACCAGCAGCAGCCAGAGATCAGTGCGGGTGACTGGAGTGAGGATCCGGCTGCTGATGCTTGAGTCGGGGGGCTGGAGCTGGGGGCCCGGGAAGTGTGAGGCTGGCAGCTGGAGCCAGAGTTGGATGTTCCAGTGGCCGGAGCACCGACACAGGGTGTGTGTGGGTGGCTGAGGCTCAGAGTGGCTCTCAGTGGGGTGAGGCCCCAACTGCAGCACTGCGTGGCCTTGGACACGGAGCCTGGCTGCTTCCTCTTGTTGTCTCTCAGGACTCTCCCCGCAGGCCTTGCCCATGGTGGGCCTTCAGTGAGCTGCTGGCGGGAAGCCGCCATTACCCTGTGATGCAATCAGACCTGCGTCTTTCCTAAGGTGACCAGATTTTAACATTGGTAAAGCGGGACACCATTGACCGGGGGGGAGGGGGTTCTTGATTAAAAATTTGGTCTATCTCCCGCCGTTCCCTAGCTTGTCGTGCATTCTTTCCAAAGATCGGGACTTTTTAAAAATGCCGTGGGATGCGGGACAAATTGTTAAAAATCAGGACTGTCCCGCCAAAAGCGGGATGTCTGGTCACCCTATCCTAAGGTGACCAACCATCCTCCTTTAGGGAGGACAGTCCTTTTGGAAGTTCTGTCCTTCAAAAAGTGTCCTCCTAGATGTCCTTCTTCCTTTTTTTTTTTTTTTGGTTGTGCAATCGATATTCTTTTTTCTGTTGGTTGTTAAATTTATTGGGGTGACATTGATTGGTAACAATTAGATAGTTTCCGGATGTACAAGTCCACATCACATAACTTATGCTTCGCATTATGTGCTCACCACCCAGAATCAGCTGTCCTCCTTTTCATTGGTCACCTTATCTTTCCCAATAAACCCTGCCCTCACCTGTCCCACTGAAGCCAGCAGAGGGAAGCTGCCATTACCCTGTGAAGCAAATAGTCCTGTGCCTTTCCAAACAAGCCCTGCCCTCACCTGTCCCACTGAAGCCAGCAGAGGGACCTAGGTGTGACAGCTTCTGACAGCAGTGGGATCTCAGAGGTGTAGAATACCATCACCCACTGTACCTTCCCAAAGAGGAGGCATACAGAGACCAGGACACCTGAGCCCTGGTCAACTTCCCATCTCCTAGGAAGTCTCACACTATGAGAAAACAAAATAAATAAGAGGAAATATTATAAGACACTAATACCAGCTAGGAAGTAAAAGAAAGATACCTTCACAGCTACCAAGGGGGAAGTCCTCATGTCCAGGAAACAAAATGCTCCAGCAGTGATGGATACCCCTTTGAAGAAAGGAGCTCAGAAAGAAAAAGAAAAATCTCCAGAAAAAGAACTTGAAGGTATGGAATTATATGAGCTAAATGACAGAGAATTCAATGTTGCAATTATGAAAATATTTAAAGAGATCAAAGAAAACTGGCGAAGTACACAGAAGGAGTTAAGTGATCTCAGAAAGGAAATGGAATTTATGAAAAAGATGCAAATAGAAATTCTGGAGATAAACAACACAATCAAAGAAATGAAAAATGAAATAGCTAGCATAGGAAGCAGAGCTGACCAGATGGAGGAAAGAATTAGTGAAACTGAAGACAAAAATTTGGAAATGTCACAGAAGGAAGAAGAGAGAGACAGACCTAAGAGCTAAAAGAAATGAAAGATATCTACAAGAACTATCTGACTCCATTAGAAAATATAATATAAGAATAATAGGTATTCCAGAGAAAGCAGAGGACAAGATGGGCACAAAGAATCTACTCAGACAAGTAGTAAATAAGAACTTCCCAAATCTATAGCAAGAACTGGAACTTCAAATCCAGGAAGGAAACAGGACTCCTAGCTACTTGAATCCTAACAGATGCTCTCCAAGGCACATTATAGAGAAGATATCAAAGGTCAAAGAAAGAATCCTCAAGGCAGCCAGAACAAAGAACACCATAACTTATAAAGGAAAGCCCATCAGACTATCAGATTTCTCAACAGAAACTCTACAAGCCAGAAGCGAATGGAACAAAGTATTCAAAATATTAAAGGAGAAAAATTACCAGCCAAGAATCCTATAACCAGCAAGGTTATCCTTTAGATATGAAGGAGGCATAAAAACCTTTGCAGGCATAAAAAAAAACTGAAGGAATTCTCCAGCACAAGGCCAGCATTTCAAGAAATACTGAAGGAGGCGATTGGACCTGAAACAGAAAGTAAAAGTAAATAGGGATAAACTGGAACAACAAAAATATAAAAAGGGGAGGAAGTAAAACAAGTTTCCAAAGAGAATGGAGATAAGAAACACCCTTAAGAAATATGAAACTTTGCATATATGAAACTTCCTTTTATATAAAGCTCATGGTAACCACTGAAAAAGAACTTACATCTGGGACACATAAAACAAAAGATGAGAATATAGAAAAACAGTCATAAACACCATCAAAGTAAGATAATCAATGGGAAGAAAAAAGCAAAGAAGCAATAAAAGAAAAGAGCTACCAGAAACAAAAGATAAAATGGTTGTAGGAAATCCTCATATATCAATTATCCCCCTAAATATAAATGGACTGAACTCACTAATAAAAAGACACAGAGTAGCAAACTGGATTAAAGAACAAAAACCAACCTTATGCTGTCCACAAGAGATACACCTCAGCCATAAGGACAAACACAGACTCAAGATGAAAAGGTGAAAAAAAAATACTCCAAGCAAATGGCACCCAGAGAAAAGCAGGTATAGCCATACTTATATCTGACAAAGCAGACTTCAGGATCAAAAAGATAATAAGAAACAAAAATGGACATTTTATAATGAACGATAAAGGGGACAGTACAACAAGAAGATATTACACTTACTAATATATGTGCCCCCAACCAAGAAGCACCAAAATTTATAAAGGAACTACTAACAGATCTAAAAGGAGAAACGGACAAAAACAATTATAGTAGGGGACTTAAACACCCCATTGACAGCCATGGACAGATCATCCAAACACAAACTAAACAAAGAAATATCAGCTTTAAATGATACATTACAGCAACTGGACATAATTGATGTGTATAGGCCACTTCATCCTAAAACACAGGACTATACATTTTTTTTCCGGTGCACATAGAATGTTTGCAAGGATAGACCACATGCTGGGACACAAAGATAACCTCAGCAAATTTGAGAACATTGAAATCATACCAAGTGTATTCTTCAATCACAAAGCTTTGAAATTGGAGATCAACTACAAAAAGAAAGCAGGAAAAACCACATATTATGGAGATTAAACAACATGTTATTAAAAAGTGACTGGATCAAAGAAGAAATAAAAGAAGAGATTAAAAAATACATAGAAACAAATGACAATGAAAACACAACATACCAAAATTACTGGGATGTAGTAAAAGCGGTTATAAGAGGGAATTTTAAATCACTACAGGCCTATCTCAAGAAACCAGAAAAATCTCAAGTAAAGAACCTAATATCACATCTTCAAGACCTAGAAAAAGAAAAAAAAACTACCCAAAGCCAGCAGAAGGAAGGAAATCATAAAAATTAAAGCAGAACTAAATGAAATAGAGAATAGAAAATAGAAAAAGATAGTGCCTTTGGAGTTATTGCTCTAGGGCTGGAGCTCAGAGAAAGTGAATCCATCAGCAAGTAAGTCCATGCATGAGCCCTCTAAGAGGACTGCCTGGGACTCCGGCTGCCCTCCATCTCACTTAGTCACAATCTTTGCTGGTTTTCATAGCCAGCATGCCTGAGACCCCTTGCTCCTCCAGGATAGGACCTTCACAGATGACATATCCCTCCCGATTTTTACTGTCATAAAGGGTGTCCCAAAATTCATGCAAGATTTGAATTTTGAGTCATTTGTGCGGTAAAGTGTTGCCAACGGAAAAAAAAAGACAGCGTGACAGCTGACAGTTCAGGGTTATTAAAAATGGAGCGCTACACGAAAGAACATGTTTTCATTGTTGAGCAATGAAAATTTACAATTTTTAATTATAAACCTGTGTTTTCTATCAAAATTACTTCTTGCATGAATTTTGGGACACCCTTTACATGGTGGGGGTGGGGGGTGGGGGGTGGCGAGGGGACCAGCCTGTTTCACCTCTCTGCCTTTTCTAACAGTCTCAAGATGGCTTCTTCTATATGTCCTTCATTGTGGGCTTTGGTTTAAGTAGACTTGAGGAAATTCTCAATGATGATTGTTATGTAGTTTCGTTGCAATTTTAATGTGGTTTTAAGAGAAAGTCAGTACAGTGTTTACCTACTCTACCATCTTAACCAGAATTCAAAATCTTATTTCTTGAAAGTTCAAAAATTATCTGAGATTCTAATTATTAAAGGGAAGCAAGTAGTTTTGGGGAGCAAGCCACTTTATACAGGTCCAGCAGAATGAATGCCCCTTTCTTATGAGCTCATAATCTATACCAGATCTTTTATTACAAAATCATAGTCATGTAATTCTGTAACATAACCATATCACAATCAAGCACACTATACTACTTAAAAAGGACTTTACTTCTGCCAGACCCTGTATAATAAAGAATAAGGGCAGATTTCAAAATCATTGACAAGGATTCAAGTCCTGTTATTTGCAACTTAATAACAACAACTACTATTACTAATTACTATGATTATACTTCTATTCATTTTTTTCTTTGTCCTACTTCTTTTTTTGACTCCTATGTATATTGTCAGTTACCTTCAATGTGAAAAGGGTGCATCTTTCCAGAATAGGTTTAGATGAAATAGAACTTTCACTAGTCTTACCTCAGCCTTTACCCTTATTAATGTTTTCATATATAACCTAAGTAGTTTGCAATCTAATGATATATTGTATTAACTTTGAATAAGATCTCAGTTTTAAAAATTTATTTTTTTTTATTGATTTTTGACAGACAGAAACAGAGACAGAGAGAGACAGAGAGAAGGGGGAGGGCCCAGAGCAGTCTCCATAGTTGACATTAGTGTTCCATATAGTTTCACTCCACAGGCGGGCACAGGGCTGCGCAGGGCATGTGGGTCCGCATGGGCCGGGACCAGGACTCGATCCTCGGTCCCCGGGGCTTCAAAGCGAGCGCTTAACCCGCTGAGCCATCCCAGCTTTCCCAAGATCTCAGTTTTATGTTGCTACCAATCAAACGGTAGACAGAAGTATCTCTAAATATATCATTTAATAGTTCAGTAAAGGACAGTTGTTTTCTATTAATACTTATGTCTTAAAAGGATAATATCAATTTAAAACATAGTTTTTCTATCTCAAAATATATAGTAACAATTATTTTTTTTAACTTTAAACTATGAACAGTATTCAGATAAATGTGGTAAAAAAATTTTTGGTCTTTATTAAATATTCAGAATATATTATCCTTACATAGGCATTGCACATTTTCTCCTTGATCATTTTGATAGGTAGCTGTGATGGTGAGAATCATTTTTTTTGCTGAGGGATCTTTAATGAGACTTTGTACATGCTTGGTGTATGGCAGAGAACACCTGCTGTAATAAGAATATCTCTTTTATGCTCTAGATGTCAAACCCTGGGATCTCAAATGAGGAATTGTTTAAAGGCTTTACTGAAGGCAAGTAAATTTTCAATTTCACTGACAATATTCTTGGGACATACATTCATATTGTTGAGGAATGATCTTTCCTTTAAGTTAGAATACTAGTGAAGAGTATTCTAGCTTTAGCATTTCAACTTGCTCATCTGATTGCCAAATTACATATGCATTTACTTTTAAGTACTTCACATAAAATGCAGTCTCGACCTATTGAAAACCAGTACTTATTAAATAAAGAATCATATCAAGATAGGCTAGCACATATTCGGTTAATATTTTTAACAATAATAATAATGACAATAGTTAATAGTACTTTGTGTCACTGTGAGCCAGACACATTTTAAGTATTTTATATGTATTAGGTAATTTTTTTTTACTGAATAGAAATATGAGGTTGATCTAATAATTATAAGAGTAGGTGTAGTCATATCTAGCTTTCTATCATGTGTTGCTTAAACTCTAGCAACAGCCTCTTATATGGTCTGCCTTTCCAGTCTTGCCCCTCTGCAGTTTAATCCAATGACTGAATCTTGAGGGTTGTTGTTTTTTTTTAAATTTTTTAAAAATCTGATCATGTCTCTCATTTTCACTCTCCTCTCTCCTTTTCATTGTCTCCCAATTGCTTTTTTCAGATGGTTCAAAACACTTGTAATTACTTATCTCTATTTTCTCCAGCATCGGTTGCATCTTTGTTTAGTCTCTTCCTGATACACTGAACTTGGACTTTTTTTGGGATCTGTCATTATTATTCTTCCTGCTTTACCTTTTGTGTCTTCCTCTCTCCCTATCCCTTCCTCCTATTACGGCACATCCTTCATGTCTCAATTATCAGTGATATGAAGTACTTTCTATGATCCCTGTTGGATATTTTCAAGCATTGTGGTTCTTTCATTATTATAATACTTTTCACACATTTTTTTTATTCCTTGCTTATATTCCATCTTTCCATATAAAAGGTTAGTTGTCAGTGATGGATATTATATTTGCACTGTCTCTCAGCATATTCAGTACTTAAAACATATTTTTCTGTGTATAAGATGCCATAATGTGTAAGATGCCCCCTACATTTCTAATAAAACATTAAGAAATCAGGGTAACCAGGATGGGTCAGTGGGTTAAGCACTCACTTTTCAGCCCCAGGGACCAAGGATTGAATCCTGGCCCTGGTCCGTGCGGACCCATATGCTGAACTGGGGTGTGCTTCCCATGTAGGAGCCCCCCAGTTTAGTTCTTGGCCTTGGTTTGGCCCCTGGCCCAGGGGGGCATGCTTCCCATGAGGGAGACTCCCAGCCCCGTTTCTGCCCGGCACAGCTCCCTCCCACCTGTGTGGAACAAAACCATGTCAAAAACTGATGATGAAGCTGGAGGTATCTCACTGCCTGACTTTTATCTGTACCAGAAAGCCTCAGTAATCAAAACAGCTTGGTACTGGCAGAAAAACAGGCACACGGACCAATGGAATAGAATCGAAAACCCAGAAATAAACCCACAAATTTATGGACAGATTATTTTTATAAAGGATTGAAAAATATACAGTGGGGAAAAGAAAGCCTCTTCAGTAAATGGTGCTGGGAAAACTGGAAAACCACATGCAAAAGGTTGAATGTGTACTGCGATCTCTCACCATATACCAAAATTAACTCAAAATGAATTAAGACCTCCAAATAAGAAAGGAAACAATAAATCACATAGAAGAAAACATTGGCGCTAAACTTATGGACCTGGGGTTCAGAGAGGACTTTATGAATCTGACCTCAATGGCAAGGAAAGTAAAAGTACAAATAAACAAATGGGACCTTATGAAGCTAAAAAGATTCTGTGCTGCAAAGGAAACCATCAACAAAGCAGAGAGGCAACCAACCAACTGGGAGAAACTATTTGCAAACAATGCCTCTGATAAGGGGCTAATATCAAAAATATATAAAGAACTTATACAACTCAACAAGAAAAAAACAGGCAATCCAATTAAAAAATGGGCAGATGACCTTAACAGACAGTTCTCTCAGGAAGACATGCATATGGCCAACAGATATATGAAAAAGTGCTCCACATCACTAGCAATTAGAGAGATGCAAATAAAAACCACAATGAGATATGATCTTACACCTGTTAGAATGGCTATAATCAACAAGACAAGGGATAACAAGTGCTGGAGAGGCTGTGGACCAAAAGGAACCCTCATACACTGCTGGTGGGAATGTAAACTGGTACAACCACTATGGAAGGCTGTATGGAGATTCCTCAGAAAATTAGGAATGGAATTACCATACGACCCAGCCATCCCTCTTCTGGGCATCTACCCAAAAAACCTGAAAACCTTAATCTTTAAAGATGTTTGTACCCGCATGTTCATCGCAGCACTGTTCACAGTGGCCAGAACATGGAAACAACCAAAATGCCCTTCGATAGA
>PVKE010037602.1:0-15820 GCA_004027555.1 Craseonycteris thonglongyai
CTCTCTCTCTCTCTCTCTCTCTCTCTCTCTCTCTCTCTCTCTCTCTCTCTCTCTCTCTCTCTCTCTCTCTTTTCAGAAAAATAAAATAAATCTTAAAAAAACCCACAAAGCCCAAACCCCTTTCAATGCCTTGGTTCAGTTCTCTTGCTGATAACATTTCCTACTATCTGTACTCTTTAGTCACTACAAGTTCATCACACAAACTCTTCTCACCCAGCCCACCAGGCAAGTTTGGCCTGGAACTAGGAGTTCACTCTGCTGTTCCTTCTCTTTGGAATGCTTTTCTCCCAGGCCATTGCATGGCTGCTTCCTTTTCAATAGTTGGTCTTAGCTCAAATGGCCACCTCCTCAGACAGCCTTACACTCAAGTCATGATGGCTAACACTGTCCATCATATTATCATGTTGGGTTTTCTTCATGGCGTTTACCACTAGCAACAATTATATAACTTACTGATATAATTTGGAGTTTATCATGCTTCTTTTCACTCAAATATGCATTCATGGAACTTTACCATATCTCCATTGAGCAGGGGTCTCCAAACTACGGCCTGCATCTGGCCCCCGAGGCCCTCTCATCCGGCCTGTGGAGACCTTTTTATCTGAATAAAATAATATTAAATAAATAATTAAAAACAACATCTATGTTTTGATTCTTTTTTATTGCGACGAGTGTGTAGTTGGCCCCAAACTGCTGTTTGATAGTTAATGTGGCCTGTGGGCTGAAAAGTTTGGAGACCCCTGCTCTAGAACAGTGAATTGCCAATAGTTGGAGCTCAGTAAACATTTGTAGGATGAGAAAAATGAACAAATAAATCATGTGTGAATTTCTTTTTCTTATAATTAAGAATCATTTCTCTCTTTTACTCTCCATTTCTATTCCTCAACTACTCTCTCTCAAAAAAAAAAATGTGCTATAATCTGTTTTCCTCATAAAACAATAAAGACAAAACTTACTTGTGTTTGGGAGCTTTTGTTTCAGGTTTCTCTTTTACCAAAATTCCACTCTATGTCTCTTATTCAAGTTATATCCCTTTGTCAAAGAATAAGTCATGTTTCACTTCCATGAAGTCACATCTCACAGCCCTCATTAATCACCCTTCTTTAAATGATATAAAATGGCCTTTGTGTTTTATGTAATTTAAATACTCATATACAAATTATATTATCTTGAATTACTTCTGGTTCTTTCATGTACTGATATGTAAGCACTGTGTAGGCAATGTGCATGTGTTGTGTGTGTGTGTCTGTCTATATGCAGTCAATCTTCATTATTTGTAGATTCTGTATTTGTGAATTTACATACTCCCTAAATTTATTTTCAGTCCCCAAGATCATCACTTGCAGCACTTTCATGATTGTTCATGGACATTCATAGAGAGGTGAAAAGTTTTTCACTTGCCATGCATGTTCTCGGCTCGGGTCAAATAATGCAATACTCAGCCTTCTTGTTTCAGCTGTCATACTGTAAATAAGTGTCCTTTTCATGCTCTATGTAGTACAACACTTTTCACAGTTTATGTTCTTGTTCACTGTTTTAAAATGGCCCCAGTAGTGCTAAGGTGCTGTCTAGTGTTCCTAAGTGCAAGAAGGCTGTGATACACCTTGTGGAGAAAATAGGTATCAAGTGAGCTTTGTTCAGGCATAAATTATAGTGATGTTGGCTGTTAGTTCAATGTAATCAATCAATAATATGTATCACATGAGGCATCTTTAAATAGAAGCACTCATAAAATAAGATTATGTATTGATTAGTAATAAAACTCTGAGCTGAGGCTCACAGGAACCTAACCCTGTATTTCTCATAGGAGCAATGATTTTGGTAGTTGCTAATTCAGTGCTCATAACAACTTTATAAAACATAGTTACCATGAATAATAAGAATTGACTATATATCTGTGCATGTTATATATGTTGGCATTTGTTATATATATTTAGGCATCCAGGAGACAAAGAATCCAAGAGTTCTTGAAATTAAATAGTTTTCTCAAGATTAGTTGCCAAGCTGGTAAATGATAAATCTTGGATCCTGGCTGCCATATTCCAAAGTCTTTTGGCTTTCCAGTCACCATACCATAGTCTTTGTCTGTTTAATTAGCTGTAGAACCTTAATTAATACAGGATGTATGTATGTGCATAAATAAAATATATGGATTTGGCTGAAAGAACAATGAAAAATCATAATTCATGTAGAGAAATAGATGTAGATAATATTTAAAAAAATTTTTCTTTACAATTCCCATTTAGGGTTTAATAAGTGATTCAAAATCTTAGAAAAGAAGTAGAAGGACCTCTTCATTTTAAACTCTACAAACTTCATATTTCTTATCATGGAAGTGAAAGTCTGACAAGTAAACAAACCTTAAAGACTGTAAACTATGAAAATACTATCAGGACTGAGATTTTTGTCCTGATCTGCACCATAAATTGCCCAACATTTACCTGAGCTGAACTCACACATGCTGTAGAAGTGAACACTCTTGCACATCGTCTGTGATTTGATATGCCCAGGCCTGATTTCATAAATAGCTATATCACCTTTCTAATCAATTACCCATTTATGTAGAGAGATGACAGGAGAAATTTTATCTTGAAATTTATACAAAACAGATTAATATGGATCAAGATACTATGTGGTCTCCAGATATTTGTGTGTGTATGTGTGTGTGTGTATATATATATATATGTGTGTGTGTGTGTATATATATATATATATATATACACACACACACACACACACATATATATATATATATATATATATATATATATATAAATATATAAGGATGTCCCAAAATTCATGCAAGATTGGAATTTTGCATCATTTGTACTTCTTGTGTGAATTTTGGGACTCCCACGTTATATATATAGGCTGTCTGGAAAGTATCCAGCCATGTAACCATTCTCGTTATATTGATAGTAGTTTGATTCTTTTCTGGACAGCCCTCATACATGAAGATAATTTTTACATACTTCATAATTTACTTTCAAAAAATAAGTTCAACAGTTTTGAAACTGCCAAAGTACCTTTATGAACACAGTTTGAAAACTTATTTCCCCCCCCTATACTATTCTTCTCTAAGTAGATTTTATAACTGGTTATAAGAGGTTAAGAATCATATCTCTTTTGTACTGCTGTATTTGCAAATGATCTTATTATAGTTTAGTGCTAAATATAAAGAAGTCTCTGATCATTGATAACCCAATTTAGCCCACCAATTGACAACCAGTTGTATTAGATGACTTCTGCAGCATTGTGGTTACAATTAAATAGTGTGATGGAGTGATGTTACCTGGTCCTGTAGTTCAAGGGTCTTAATACATGTACAAAATGGATGACTTTTTCCATACGGTACTCTCTTTCTTCTTTTAATATGATATTCTCTTGACATTTCTTTTTTTCTCTTGGAAACAAGAACCAGTCATGAGGCTCAAATTAACACTTCTCAACTTCCAAAAAGCTGCCAGAGACAAGGTTGAGTAAGGTGCTTCCAACAGGGAAGCAAGACAAGATAACAGCATTTTATGTCTGCCTCAAAGCTGTGCTGCACACCCGGGAGTGTTAGAAAAGGGACCAAGGGATTCTTAACAGCTGTGTCATTCCTGAGCCAAAAGAACTAATTGGTTTCAGCTCAGAAGTCTGAATTCTAGGAATTTACTTAGAATTCACTATCATTTTAATATTTCTTGAATATTTCTTTTAAATTAATTAAATGACTGTATGTCCAGCGACTTTAATGACTTTCTTTGAGGAGCTAAGCTGTTTGCAAAGGAAGATATGAAAGCTGACTTATTTTTTCTCAGTTTAAAGCACAGCTGAATTGCATGGTGCAGATAAAAATGGATTAACTGCACAGATGCCAGGATAGCTCAACAGGTTGAGTGTTTGCCTTGCAACAGCAAGGTCCAAGGATTGAATCCTGGCTCTGGCCCTTGCGAACCTACATGCTGAACTGTGGTGCAACCGGTAACTGCCAGAATGGCAGTAAAGGTTCTCGCCTCTCGTGAGGGAGGAGGACCCAGTTTGGTTCCACCTCATGTGGTCCCACATCCACCTGTATGGAATAAAACTATGTAAAGAAAGAAAGAGAGAGAGAGAGAGAGAGAGAGAGAGAGAGAGAGAGAGAGAGAGAGAGAGAGAGAGAGAGAGAGAGAGAAAGAAAGAAAGAAAAAACGAATAAGGTACATTTATAGAGACTGTTCTGGGCCCTTACCCCTTCTCTTTGTCTCTGTCTCTCACACCCTCTCTCACCTTCCCCCCAAAACAATTAAATATTTTTAAAAAAGAAATGGATCAGTCATGTGACTTCAACCAAGGCTCTGTTGGTTAGAGATCATTTCTCCAATTGTCTTAGATCCTGTGCATTCAGAAGTGGTGAACCAATGGCTTTGTCCTACCGGAATTCATTAAAAAATATTTACTGTGTTTACTAATATAAGTACCACTCAATTTGTTTAGAAAAATCCCTACCTCAGACTGCCCCCCCCACCATGCCCCAACAATGCAAAAGTAACAGAGATATTACACACTTTTTTTGTTAAATTTATTGGGTGACATTGACTAGTAAAACTTATATAGGTTCTGGGTGTACAACTCTATAGTACCTCGTCTATGTGTTGCATTATGTGCTCACCACCCAGAGTCAGTTCTCCTTCCAGCACCATATATTTGGCTCCCCCTCCCTCCTCGCCTAATCTCTTCCCCCCTTACCCTCAGGTAAACTTTTTAGCCATAGATTCATTTATTTTTCTGTAGAGATTATTGAAAGCAATAATTCTTTCTCACTTTAGGAAAAACTGTCAGAGGATGAAAGAAAACACAATGAAGCTTTGGAAGATCTTCACATGGTTATAGATGAAGATTCAAGGAGCGAAGGCAGCAGTGCCGATGAGGGGAAAGAAAAGACCAAATTGCTCTTAGAAAGATTGAAAGCTCTGGAGGTAAGAAATGAAACAGTTTTTACACATTTAGAGAAAAATAACAGTGTGCCACTTCTTTTGTTGGCACTGGTTTTGAGTGGGTATAAATCTTTCTTTCTTGGTTCGCAGGTATGAGTTCTCCCAGGATAATAGGGTCTAGTCTCTCCCGTTGCGATCACTTTGTTAATGATGAGCTTTTCCTTGGCATCTGTATTGCTCAATCTTGACCTAGTAACTATGATTGTATTGCCTTAAAAAGAGTACACAGGACAATAATTCACTTTAAATTCAGTTCAGCCTTCACACTGGACCAGTTCTCCTAAAATTGGGAACTCCTTGAAGGAAGAGGCTGTTTGATATTTCACTGTTTTCCCACTACCTAATCTAATGAATGAATTAGGGGATTAATAAACAAAACATCCAATACTATGTAAGGATGATTGTAAAAAAATTAATTTTAATCAGTAGAACTATAATTTCCCCCAAAAAAATAATAATAACCCCCAAAACTGTGCAGAAGGTCAACATGTAAACATGAAAGCAAAAGGGAAGTTTAGAGAAAGGGTGCTTGAGGGAGGTTTTTGAGCCAGGACATTTCTCCAAAACACAGTTCGAAACCACTGGTCTATTACTTACTGGCATTTGATGTCACTCCAAATGTTAGTTCCTGAATGTGTATAGCAGTCCTCAAAGAACCTTCCAGTTATTGGTTCTTGATTGAGATTTCACATGCTGCAAGATTCAGCAAAGATGCCTTTTTCTAGGAGTTGCCTTATCGCCTTTCAATAAATTTTCTGTCAGTATATAGAACTGGGTTAAAATTGCTTTTAAGCAAAGACTGTGGTTAGCCCACTTCTTCTTAAACTAGGTACAAGGGGCCTTCAGAACCTCAAAAAATGCAGTTCTCCCATAGGGTCTACAGAATCCTTAAAACTTCAGTAAAGAAACAAGACCTGGAGACACTGTGTTTCTCTGCTTGGTTCCTCCATTCCTGCTTTAGCCACAATGTGGTCTATAGTGGCTGTGTGCCCTTTTTACTTGAATTTCATCAACAACAGTAAAGCAAAATTGTTTAGATTATGGGCTTTGGAGCCAGACTCCCAGGGTTTGGTTTGAATTCCAGTTCAGCTATTTTCTAAGTTGATATTTTAGGAGAGTTCATTTAGGCTCTCTGTGCCTCTGTTTCTTCACCTGCAAAAATGGGGATATTAGTAACTTACCATAGAGGGAAGTAATGAGGATTAAATGACTGAATATTTATGTCATGGGCTCTTCTACCAACCTACTCCAAGGCTCTTGCTTTTCCTTAAATCATTTTTACCTATTGATGTGGACACAATAATCAACACAAGAACAATGAACGAAAAAATTCGGCTACTGCACACAGAAGTCACTAACGTTAGGCGGGTTAAATAAGTGGTATCACCCATGGGCGGAAGAGAGGCCCACTTAGGGAACCTCTAGCAGCTCCCCTTGAGCAAACAGCCAGAAATCATCCCTGTCTCCCCAAAGGTTCTCATGCCTTTGTCATTTTTAAAATAGTCACTGTTGGAAGTGGGAAGGCCCTCTGAAGGGAGACTAGTTTCTGAGTGTTTTCAGAAACTCATAGCTTTGTCTTGAGGTTGATTAACTAGATTTAACAATAGGAATCATTGGATATTATAATTTCTTCCCTAGAACTATGTACTGAAATTGATAGCTTTATTTATGATTACAGTGAAAATTGCTCTGAGTTCATCTAATCATCATTGAGACAACTTCTTGAAGGACATTTTATTTAATCAAGCCAAGAGGTATCTTAAAAATATCTTTAGCAGTGAATGTTCTTTAAACCCTTACTGAGTAAAAAATAAGTAGCATGTTTTTTCCTTTGTATACAGGTCTTTATACTTAAGGCAACAACTCTTGTATCCAGCATTAGTTGGATGTAATAAATGATATCTCTCAGTGCCAGTAAGCCCCAAATTTCTAATTCACAAATATATTTTACTTTGTAAATTAATGTCCTCTAAGGCAGAGCCTCACTGCTTGTTTCTTAAAATAGTTGTTTAATATTAAGTTTACTGGGGAAGCCGGGATGGCTCGGTGGGTTAAGCGCTCACTTTGCAGCACCGGGGACCAGGGATCGAGTCCCGGCCCCGGCCCCGGCCCGTGCGGAACCGTATGCTGAACTGGGAGCTCCCCCAGTTCAGTTCTCTCTCTGTATCTGTCTCTGTCTCTGTATCTCTCTCTGTCAAAAAAATAAATAAATATATATTAAAAAAAAAAAGTTTACTCTCTTCCTGCCCTTAAACAGCTCACTATTGTCTATTTGTACAGATATTAAAAGAAACTGTCATTAAATACATATTTATATAACACATATATATGAGGTCTATCTGGAAAAAAATCTAGTCATTGCCAATAAAACTAGAATGGTTACATGTCTGCATACTTTCTGGAGAGCCCTATGTCTCTTTAAATTTTTATATGAATTTCATCTATTACTTAATTTTATTTTGTTTTTAAAATTTTACTATATGGGGACAGCCAGGATGGCTCAGCAGGTTAAGAGCTCGCTTTGTAGCCCCGAGGCCAAGGATCGAATCCCAGCCCCGGCCTGTGTGGACCCATATGCTGAACTGGGGTGTGCTTCCCTTGCAGGAGACCCCCAATTCAGTTCTTGCCCCCTGGCTTGACCCCTGGTTCAAGGGGGCGTGCCTCCCATGCGAGAGGTCCCCAGCCCAGTTCCTGCCCTGTGCAGCCCTCACTCACTTGTGTGGAACAAAACCATGTCAAAAACTCATGACATAAAACTATGGAGACTGCTCTGGGCCCTCCCCACTCTCTCTGTCTCTGTCAAAAATAATTAAATCTTTTAAAAAAATTTACTAGATGTATTCTCTGTATAGAATCTTTTGCATAGATGAGCAATTGTTGTGGGAAAATGAAAGGCTCATTCTTTTTTTTTAAAGATTTATTTTTATTGTTTTTGATAGAGAGAGACAGAGACAGAGATAGAATTGGGAGGGCCCAAAATAGTCTCCATAGTTGCACATCATCAGTTTTTCCACATAGTTTCATTCCACAGGTGGGCGCGGGGCTGCACAGGGCAGGAACTGGGCCGGGGTCTTGCCCCAGTGAGAACTGAACTGGGGGCACTCCCCAGTTCAGCATATGGGTCCACACGGGCCGGGGCCGGGATTTGATCCTTGGTACCCAGGGCTGCAAAGTGAGCTCTTAACCCTCTGAGCCATCCTGGCTTCCCCAGAAAGACTCATTCTTAATACACCCAGAGCTGGTCACAGACCCCCACGTAGATTTGTACACTTCAACAAAATGCTTTTTTGGAAGATTTCAGGGGCGTTCAACATGATTCTTCAAAATCACTTTGGCTGTATTTCATCATTTCTTATTGTGGAGTAGTACTCCATTGTGTAAATGTACCACATCTTCTGTATCCAGTCATCTATCGAACGGCATTTTGGTTGTTTCCATGTTCTGGCCACTGTGAACAGTGCTGCGATGAGCATGCGGGTACAAATGGGTGATGTGATGTGGAGTTGTCCATTGGGAAACTGTCTGATTGTTACCAACCAATGTCACCCCATTAAATTTAACAATAAAATATAATAATATTGAAACCAAAAAAAAAATAAATAAATAAACAAACAAACAAACAAATAAATAAATAAATAAAAGACAAAATCGCTTTGGCGAATTTTGATGTTGTAGAATAAGATTTTTAAAAAGCAAAAAAAAAAAAAAAAAATTTATCAATGTATTTTTGGAGCAATCATGGATCTGTGTATCCTAATCTCCTAGACCTTGCTTTTGTAGGAAGCACGGAGAAATGACTTGAAGGGGGATGCAAAGCAGCTCTCCTTAATTCTTACTCTCCAAACAAGTCCCAAGAAGGTGTGGAAAAGAGAGGCAGAGTTGACTTCTAATATTATGTTCTTGACTATATCATGATAATATTAAAAAACACCTATACTGCAACTGAGGAGCCCCTGATGGAGAATTAAGTAACCACAGTTACTTAATCTCAGCAAGCAAAAAAAATCTAGTGCCACCCTCACCAGAGAAATGTTCCCCCTGGTGGTCACTTCTGGGGCTGAGTTCCTACTTGCTCTCAATTTTAAATCCCTCTTCTGTTTTCAGAAGCAACCTCGTGTGAAACAGAGCCCCCTTTACTCCATTTTTCCAAAATTCAACCCCAAAAAGGATCATCAGTCCTAACAGAAGATTCCAAAGCTTAAAGGCTTGAACTCAGTCTTCAGATAGCTCTGTTTTCTCTAAGTCCTTTGGCTGCAGGGCATTTCTCACTAGCCCTTCTGAATTGTCAGCCTCGTGCCATAGAACAGGCCAGTTCTTTCTCACTTGTTCCCTTTCCCGCAGCCAAGTTCCCCATAATTTATTATGCAGAGTTGTTTTATGTCTCTGTACTCATGCTCTCATTTTGTACCACTCCCAGAGCTCAGCAAGGCATTTTGCTAAGTAAGACTTTCACCGTCTAGGGCCAGCAGTCCAAATAATAATCACACACACACATTGTTTTCTTTCTCCTCTTAGCAATTGTTTTCTCTGCTCAGGGTCTTGGTTTTAGTAATATTAAGTTGTTCATAAAGGAGAATAGGCCACCCTTACCACCTAGCAACTCCTTCCCATGGCCCTAAATGATGATTTTTGTTTAGTGTCCGGATGTCCGGTGGAGAAACCATTTGCTATACTTTATATTTGTGCTGGAAGAACCACATGGGTGATCTAGATATCACTTGCACATGTTCTGTGTCTTTGTGGTGTTAGGTGTGTTGTCTTCTTTTCTTTCTTTCTTTCTTTTTTTTTTTTTTTACGTTTAGATTTTCAAGCCTCTATTTCAGAAACTGCTTACTGAGAGTAAAGCTCATCATTTTCAAAATGTCACAGGCTTCTGTTATCACAGGACTACTCCTCTCTCCTACCTCATCCTACACCACTAACTCAAGGTTATCTTCCCAGACTTGACTTCCTCAATCCTTTGACTTGACCTTGTGTCCTCCATGTTCTCTACACTTGGGTTTGGCCTCAGGCCTCAGGTTTGCTGGGGCACATTGCTTAAAATACCTGATTTGCTTGTCTTCCTACATCCCCATCAGCTCTTTCTCCCCACTTATTGACCAACTTCATACCTGACTAGAAATCAAGATGATATTCCCTTAGCTCACTCTCAACTCCCATCACATCTTTGATTCCCAGAGGGAGAACACACCTGAGACTACCTGGGAGTTCTGAGCCTCCAGGTAAATGTTGATGCTTCAGCTATAGCCTCGAGGTCAGAAGAACTTGGCTTGT
This sequence comes from Craseonycteris thonglongyai, assembly GCA_004027555.1. Taxonomy (NCBI): domain Eukaryota; kingdom Metazoa; phylum Chordata; class Mammalia; order Chiroptera; family Craseonycteridae; genus Craseonycteris; species Craseonycteris thonglongyai. Next base: position 10,233 of record PVKE010037602.1, read on the forward strand.
TATAGCAAAAACTTATTTTGTGCAGAAAAATATGCCAATTAAATTTGTAAAATGAATAACAGCTCTCCCACTCAGTTATACCTTTTGTTGACGGTATGACAATTAAATTGCTGAACATAAGCATTTCTGTTAATCAATAATTACTGCTTAAAATGGTGTAGTTTAAAATAGTGATTCTAAAACCTTGCTGCATGTCACAATTTCTATGTTGAGTTTATAGTCAGTAAATATTTATTGAATATCTTTTGTGGGCCAAATGTTATACTAGACACCAGGAATGGATCAATTTTCATGTTCCCTAAACCCCAGTGAACAGAGATAAAAAATATTATACATGCTTAAAGTGATAAATAATCTAACAAACAAATAAATAGACAAATTAGTGCCTCTGTATAAGAAAAATTAGGTGACACAGTAATAGGAGAATTGGGATGGGAATGAAAGAGGTGTTTACCTACAGTGGCCTCTGATACTGGGCCATTTCCATACAAAATAAATAAGAAAAAAGAAAACAAGACAGTTGAATGCAGATCTAAAAAGAACAAGAAGAAATTGCAAGTGTGAAAGCCCAGAGATGGTAGAAAGCTAGCAAGTTAAAAAAAAAACCAAAGAAAGAACTTTGTCCTAAGACACAAGGTATAAGATTAAAAAATTGGAAGAAAATGAGCTAAGAGAGGTATACAAGTACAAGATCCTATAAAGGCCACAGTCACAGTAAAGACTTTGAATATAATTATAAAATGTAAAGGTAAGCCATTAGGTGATCTGACTTGTGATTTAGAAAAATAGGTCTTGCTGTTTTATGGGCTAATAGCAAGACAGAAGTAGAGGCAGGAAGGCCGGGTAGGAGGTTGTTTCAGATTCCAGATGAAAGGTATTAGTAGACTGGTCTAGGGTGGGTATGTAGGATTAATAGGGGATAATAATATACTATATAATAATATTATTGGATTGGCGGAGAATAATAACAATGTCTGTATTGGCAAGCCCTTATATATATGAGGGCTTCTGGAGAATATGCAGCCATATAATCATGTTTGTTATATTGACAATGGCTGGGTTTTTTTTCCCCCCCAAACAGCCATATGTGTGTGTATGTGTGTGTGTATAGTTCACTATGTTCTAAGCACTGCTTCAATTCATAAATATGTATACTGTTTTAATCATCACAACAACCGTTTGGAAAGACATGATACCCATTTTAAAGATGAGGAAACTGAGTCCCAGAAAGGTTGGCTAACTTCCCCATGGCACATAGTACATATGAAAGTCCAAATTTGAAATTATTTGTATGGTTCTACTTCTATGTTAGTATGAAATGGTCAAATAAGGATCTATTTTAGGAGGAAAATCTACTGGAATTAATGATGGCCTGGATGTGGAATGTAAGAAAAAGTGAGCCATCAAGGGTGACTTCTTTTTGGCTTTTGTAACTGAGTATGGGGTTTTACCAGATTTCTGAGGGAGGCAAAGCTTGGAGAAGTGACTTGGGGAAGGGAATGTGCAGTCCTAAGGACTTTTTGGTCCACAGTAAGTTGAGATGCCTATGAAATATTCAAGTGATGATGTTCCACAGGCAGTTGGATATCCAAGGCCAAGGTCCAGGATAGAGAAATGGATTTGAGAATCATCAGCAGATAGATGACTGTCTATATTGTGAGGCTGAATATAGCTGCACTGCATCAGAAGTCAGTATAAATGTGGACCTTAAGAGGGCAGAGGACAGACCCCTTGGTGCCCCTCCAGAGGAAGAAGAGCCAATCAGTGAGACTGAGACAGAGTAGTTAGTGTAGTAGGAGGCATACGAGGAAGGAGGTTGAAGTGTCAGAAAAGCTTAAAGAAGAAACTGTTTCTAGGGCAACCTTGTCAAATGCTGCTAAGAGAGCAAGAGAGAAGCAACACAGAATTTCTCCTGGGCACTGGCATTGGGCAGCTAACAGCTTCTGTTCAGAGTGGGTGGGGAACATAAGGATGTAAAGATGGTATATACAGACAGTTCTTTTGAGAAGTTTTCCTGTGATTGAGGTGACATGGGGAGAGTCATACCTGATGAAAGACAAAGTACAAGTGAGGCTCTTTTAAAAACTCAGATGAGGGGAAGCCGGGATGGCTCAGTGGGTTAAGCGCTCACTTTGCAGCGCCGGGGACCGAGGATCAAATCCCAGCCCAGGCCTGTGCGGACCCATATACTGAACTGGGAAGTTCCCCCGGTTCAGTTCTCTCTCTGTCTCTGTCTCTGTCTCTCTGTCTCTCTCTCTCTCCGTCAAAAACAATAAAAAAAAAAAATCAAAATAAACTTAAAAAAAAACTCAGAGAGCAAGCTAGAGTACTGATGCAAATGATGTGGTGGAAAGGGCCAAATCCACAGGCAAGAGAGAGAAATATGCAAGGGCTGTCTGGGAAATAGCCAGCCATAAATTCCTCTCTTTTTCATATGACATGGCTTGATAATTTCTGGACAACACTCATAAGAGTGGGAGTGAAAGCTGCAAGTAGACAAGAGCGATAGAACTCATGCAGAAATAGAACTTCTAGAAATTCGGATGCCTATAGGAAAATCTGGGAAATTCTAAGTCTTTAAATCTAACATGGAAAGTAAACGTGTATTTTTATAAAACACTATAGCTGATTAGATGCACAGACAGTATTGAGGACCATGGATACAGCCTTTAGAGTAATACTCAGAGTTCTTCAAACACCTTAGGTCCAGTTCAGTTGAGTTGAATCTAAGATGTCTTTGCCCCCAGTCTTGAGTAGAAATTTTCCGGAATCTTCAAACTTACATTTAGACGCCCTTCTCACAGGTGCCCAATGCCTTAGAGCTTTTGAGCCTGGGGAAAGCTGGTAATCAGAAGTGCTCTGAAGTGGCTTCTTATCTGCTTTTGATGGCTTCCCTGACGTGGCTATGGGTATGATGTGCCCACGTTGGGCTTCAGCTCCTTCCTGATGAAAGAGACAGTCTAATTTCTTAGTGTTCCTGATTGGTTTTAAATTCTTCCTTTGTTCTTCCTATCACTTTTATCCTCTCCAATTCTAAGGCAATGTACAAAGAAATTGTTTGAGTTATAAAGTATCATGCTGTTGATAGTTGGAATAGAGATTCTTAACTGTTTCGTTTTAATCTTCAGTTTCTATGACAGTTTACTGACAGGTAACTCCAGACATTCCTGTCTCAAAGTGTCTGCTGTATATCTTTCTCCTGATTAATTTGTATCCAACTGTGAGTCACCTAGCAACAATCACTAAACTGGGATTAGAGAAAAAAACTTCTCTTCAGTGTAGGGGCTTGAAGTTAAAAAAAAGAAATTTCATCCTATGTCAGTATGTAACTTTGTACTAGCGTTTTTCTGATTATAAAAGTAGTAAAAAGCCACCTTATAGAAAAGTAGGAAAATATAAGGAAATAGATAAATTATAACTACCCCAATCAGAAATATCTTCTATTGACACTTTGACATATATATTTCCAGTCTTTTGTATCCCTTTGTTGTACTTAATCAAGTTAGGACACCATAAAATATCACTTTATATGGTTTATTTAGTGTCTTGTTCTTTTATATCATATATGAAAACTATTTCTACATCTTTTTCAATGTTCCTTAAATTAGGATTTAATAGATGTGTAGAAATTTATTAAATGGATGTTGAGTAGTATTTATTGAATCCCTTTCGGTTGGCTACTTAGGTTATTGACACTTTTTCATGATTATAATGTTGTGATGAGCATCTGGGTTGATAAGCCTTTATACACAAATATTTTAATAGAATATTTAAAATGTGATCATTCTTTAAAAACAGTTATGCATGTAGACAGTTCGATTTTTTCACATCCATTTAATAATCAGTGGCTCTCCAAAGTTAAGAATCCCAGAAATGACTGATGGAGGCAGCACAGTTAAGGTAAATGCACCCACGCCACCCTCTAAGGAGCCACCATTGCTGCTCAATATGGGAGGAAACGATGGGGAGGGTCCATGGGCTCTGAAATTATTTCTCTCTTTTTTTTATTTAAGATTTATTTTATTGTTTGAGAGAAGGTGAGAGAGACAGAGAGAAGGGGGAGGGCCCAGAGCAGTGTCCATAGTTGTACATCATTAGTTTTTTGACATAGTTTCATTCCACAGAGGTGGATGTGGGGCTGTGTGGGGCAGAACTGAAATGGGGGCCTCCCTCATGGGAGGTGAGAACCTTTGTTGCCATCCTGGTGGTTACCGGTTGCGCCACAGTTCAGCGTGTAGGTTTGCATGGGCCAGGACTGGGATTCAATCCCTGGACCTCACAATTACAAGGCAGACTGATCTCAAACTTTTGAGCCATTCTGGCATCTCTGAAATTATTTCTAAAATCTAAATTCTTGGCGAAACTTTACATACAGGCAAGCCTGTCATTCTTTCAAGATACTATGATCACTCTTTCCATTATAAGTTGTAGATGCCCTACTCAGACTGACTTAAACAAAGAAAAGAATGTCATAGAACTAGAAACGGAGGTGTGACAAGGGATGGAGGCGTGGATTAATGCAAAGGTTCAGACCACACCTGGTAGCTGTATCTGTCCAGCAGCTCTGCTTTCCTCTAACTTGGCTTCATTCTTAGGCAGGCTCTGTCTATGCTTGGGCAAAACTGCCAACCCGAAACCTCCAAGCGTGTATCCTAATGATCAGCAAGGGAAAGGTTGTGAACCTCTTCTAGTGCATCCGAACTCCTAGACGGCAGAGAGGGATGCCGTGGGCATAAGCCTGCATCTCTGCCACTGTAGAGTGGCGCTTCACCACTGACAGTCCCATCAAATCCATGATTTGGTGGACTTGTTGGGTTTTAGTTTTTTAAATGTAAGAATTGCTTGACTAGCACTCAGAAAGCAAGGTTGCTACTTAGATATTCTTTTATTTTTCTTCTGTGGTGTTTTCTCTTCTCTCCTTCCTCTCCTCATTTCTCCCTCCCCACCTTTTCCCCCATTCCTTACCTTTTCCATCTTGGCTATCTCTAGGCCTGGGCTCCACCTTGATGATGCTGGAGTTACAAAATCCACAGAGCATTTTCTCTGACCTTCCATTGTTGGAAGGAAGATAAACATATACTAATATACATAATAAAAACAATACACATTAACATTTTTTAAAATTAAAATAGTACGTACAGGGTTAGTGGAGCACCAAATAAGAGTACCTAACTGGAATCTTTTTTGGAGAAGGCAAGGAGATTAGAAGGTGCCATTTGAACTGAGTCTTCGACACTTCATGCAGATTTTCTAGGCAAGCAGTAAGAGGAAAGGCAGAGGGAGCTGCCTGGATTAAATCAGCAAAGCCTGAAACAGCCTCAAGGGGCTTTCAGAATATGGGCCTTCCCAGAGCCTGGAGTACATATGCCAGAAATTAACCTGAAAGATTTGGCCGGCCCTACAAGTGACAGTGCATGGAGTCACCCATCTATCCAACACATATTCATTCGTATGAAGAGCACACAGTGTTGGTTTGTGAAGCTCACTGAGTATCTAGTGAAACCTGTAATCTGTTTAGAGATGTTCTTAACTAACAACCCCTTGAATTCCCACAGTGCCCTCCAGCTGCAGCCCCTCCTGCTGCTTTA
>PVKE010037603.1:0-15837 GCA_004027555.1 Craseonycteris thonglongyai
GGGGCGACTTCCAATTTTCAGTCATATATGCTTCCTTTGCTTGTGTAATCTAAAAACAAATAAAAACTAACTTACAAAAACAAATTCCTGGGGGGGCCCAGGAATCAGCTTCATAATAAACAAAAAGCCCTTAAGCTTCTAAGAATTGGGAGACTCCAGACACAAAGGGACTTCCTGGTTTGGGGCATTCCTACTTAAATCTTGTTTGGAAACTGACTTAGAATTCTTCCCTGCCTCCAACACGGTAGACAATTACTTAAAACATTTATTGAAACTTCCCTGTTGAACGAAAGGGACATGTCCTATTCTCTCTCTCTCTCTCTCATAGTCTGTTTAAGATGATTAGCACTTCTTTTATGCTTACTCTTCTGATTTTGTTTTAAGAGATAGCAAACATCCAAATGACTGACAGTCTGATCTTTTAAAATATAAACCCTACTCAATGAAAGCATCAAATCATACTTTTGAATATTAAAGAGGAAAATCACATTAAAAACACGCAGCCCTTTCCAGGGAATAAGAGAGGAAGAGAGTCCTGGTGGATCCTTTAGATTATGTATGAAAACATGTTGGCGCTGGATAATGTACAGTGAATCAGTCCGGGTGCCTTCTTACTTTCACTTGAAGGTCCATGAGATTGTTACTTTTGTTTAACTTGTTCTTTATACATCGGGTTAAAGAGAAAATAGGAAGTACAGGAGATGCCGGGGCAGGGTGGCGATGGTGACACTGAGGGCTCCCTCTTCCTGCATCCCTCTCCACTTGCACAGAAATTCCACAAAGTGGCAACTGCTGCCCAGCCATGTGCTTAGTAGGTCTCCCGGCTATGAGCCTGCACCTGGCTTTCCTAGAACAGGAAGCTTAATGACATTCATACACTGAAAGAATAAACAACCAGCACCATGGAATCTTGATTAAGATTGGTGAAGCGGGCACATTCTTTCAAGGCTGGGATTTCCAGCATTGCAGGATACACTTCTGGTCGGCAGACATTTGTCATTATCCCCGAGGCTTATCACGGCGTTAGATGAAGTCTATTTGCGCCCACTTTTATGTGTTCCTATTAAGTAAAGATCATGCACGTAGCTTTGTTTTTATTGATCAAAGGAGATCAGGGAAAGGTCCTTTGAAAGTGTGATCCAAGTGTTAGATTCCGTTACTGTCCTTTTCAGTGCGCTCCTACCATAATAGTTCTTATTTGCTCCTCATAGCAACCTGGTGGCTATCAGAGCAAGCAGCCTTCACATTACAGAGTAGGAAAGAAAGGCATAAAAGGTGAGCTCATGCGCGCTCTGCGTGTAAACAATTGGTCAGAGGGGGGTGAACATTCCTGGTTTCTTTTGCTCAATCTCTTCAATGAACACAGGTAGAGTTTCTAGCAGGTTTTATTTTGGTGGAGTTCAGGCATCTCTAGGGCTCATCTTGTACTAAAGGTTCTGGGAAAATCTTAGGAGCACAATAAAATCCAAAGAGGTTTACTTAAGCATGACTCACCCCAAGTACCCACTTCAAGTCTTCGGGTGAGGGACTCATTTTACCTTTGTCATCCGGTACACACCAGGAGCGTTTGCAAGCCCGGCCAGGAACCTGTCTATTTTTACTTTGTTTATTACCCTAGGTGACTGTATAGCTGTTGATCTGAGAGGACCACACTGGATGACTGTGAGTGGGTGGCGACGAGATTCTGCAGACACAGATAATCATCCCAACAATCACAGGCTGCCTTTTACTAGAGGGGTGTGTGCACCTTCATGCACAAAAAGGAGGCCTGAGTCACAGAATGGAAAACAACCATGACACAGCAGGTGTGCAAGGGAGCAGGAAACCAAAGAATGGGATTGAGTCTCATTTCCCAGCTTCACTCTTAGATTGGATTGTCTGAATTGTTTGATCCAAAACTTGAGTCCTTTTTCATTACAATGGAGATGCAAAAGGCAGGTGGATGCCCTACTGGTTTTTGCTGAAGGAAAGACAAGTAAACGTAACCGGGTCCAAATGAAAACCCTGCCAATCAGGAATTCAGTGGCAGGTGTGGGCCAGTGGTAGGTTTCAGGAATGTACAAAGTGATGCAAAAATAACAATGATGATAAAACTAGTAATAAATAATCATCACAGCTCATGTATAGCTATATGTCAGACACTGTTACAGGTAACTTATAAGTATGAATTCATTTAATGGTCAACCCTGTAAGGTAGAAGCTATTATTATCTCCACTTTAATATATTTTTATTTATTTATTTTTATTTTTGACAGAGAGAGAGAGAGAGAGAGAGAGAGAGAGAGATACAGATACAGAGACAGAGAGAGAACTGAACTTGGGGAGCTCCCAGTTCAGCATATGGTTCCGCACGGGCCGGGGCCGGGATTCGATCCCCGGTCTCCGGGGCTGCAAAGTGAGCGCTTAACCCACTGAGCCATCCCGGCTTCCCCTATCTCCACTTTATAGTAGAGAAAACTGAAGGGCAGGGATGCTCAGAAACTCATCCACGGCTGGAAATGAAGAAAAACCTCAGTCCCCATCCTTGCCTTGGGGATGATTACGAACACAGGTTTGGGAATCAGTTAACTCAATTCTAGTTGGGCTTCAGGAACCCTAGGCTGCTTGGAATCTTTGTGCTAATTTAAAAAATGGTGCCCCCTTGGGGCAGAGCTACCTGTTGGGGTTGATGGCTTGATAGGCGAGGATCTTGGGTTGGGGGTTGCCTGGTAAGTGGGGGAAGGGCCAAATTGCCGCCACCACCCACTTCTCTGGGCCAGGTGTCTGCCTTCGGACGAAGTCAACCTTCATGTTTGTGGTGGCGTCATGGCTCCCACCTATCCTAGTTTTGAGACGTCCCTCATGACCTTGAGTCTCTGTTTCTCCATTTAAGAAAGCAGCTGATGCTGCTGACCTCAGACAGAGGCCTGTGGTGAGGATTAAACACTGAATTTACTTGGCACGTGGCAAGAACTGAGGAAGCAAAATCAACATGAGACTGACCGCTCTCTTATTGGACCATGAAATTCCCTTGGAGACAGGGAGCATCCCTTTAGAAAGTCGTTTTGAAATCTATACACTCTATATTACAGAAAAGGCACTGGCGTTTCATGAGCAATAGATCATGTCTTCACTCCTAATGACTGTATGGTGCTGGCACTTGAAGGACTTGCACAATTAGGGCATGTTCTTCATAAACTCATATCCTTGGATTGCTGTCTTTAAAAAAAAAAAGATTTATTGGGGAAGCTGGGATGGCTCAGTGGGTTAAGCGTTCACTTTGCAGCCCCAGGGACTGAGGATCAAATCCCAGCTCCAGTCTGTGTGAACCCATATGCTGAACTGCGGGTTCTCACCAGGGCGAGACCCCGGCCCAGTTCCTGCCCTGTGCAGCCCCACGCCCACCTGTGGAATGAAACTATGTGGAAAAACCAATGATGTGCAACTATGGAGACTGTTCTGGGTCCTCCCCCTTCTCTCTCTCTTTGTATCTCTCTCTCTCTCTCTCTCTCTCTCTCTCTGTCAAAAACAATAAAAATAAAATCTTAAAAAAAAAAAGATTTTATTGTTTTGAGAGAAGGTGAGAGAGAAAGAGAGAGCAGTCTCCATAGCTGTACATCATTAGTTGTATCTTGGTTTCATTCTATACAGGTGGATGTGGGGCTGAGCAGGTTGGACTTGAACTGGGAGCCTCCCGCATAGGAGCAAGAACTTTTACCACCAAGCTATCCTGGTGGCTACTAGTTGCACCACAGTTCAGCATATGGGGTTGCACGGGTCGGGGCTGGGAATTGAACCACAGACCTCGCAATTGCGAAACAAGCACTCAACTGCTGAGCTATCCCAGCACCCCTAGGATTGCTGTCCTGAGCAATACCACTAAATTTGAGAAATGCCTTCAGAATGTCTTTCACTGAGTTTGAATGGGCCCATAGATAGTATGTGTGATGTTACACATGTTAGTGTGCAGATCAGATGGCCCGTAGGTGCCTCCACTTAAAAGCTGTGGTACCTGGGACATATTTCTTAGTTATGCTCTGCGTTAGTTTTCTCGTTTGTAAAATGGGGAGACTAACAGCCCCTCTCTCATAGACTTTGAGGTATAAATGAGAAAAATCCATATACAATGTGTTGCACCATCTACAGCAAATAGTAAGTTCTCAAAAAGATGTTAATTGGCTTAATTGATGACGATTATTAAATAGAATGTAGACTTAAAGGCATCGTTAGCATTTTCTTTTTTTTTAAGATTTATTTTTATTGCTTTTGACAGAGAGAAAGAGATACAGAGACAGAGATAGAGAGAAGGGGGAGGGCCCAGAACAGTCTCCATAGTTGCACATCATTGGTTTTTCCACACAATTTCATTCCAGAGGTGGGCGCGGGGCTGCACAGGGCAGGAACTGGGCCGGGGTCTCATCCCAGTGAGAACCAAACTGGGGGAACTCCCCAGTTCAGCACATGGGTCCACACAGGCCAGGGGATGAGATTCAATTCTCGGTCCCTGGGGCTGCAAAGTGAGTGCTTAACCCACAGAGCCATCCTGGCTTCCCATCATTAGCATTTTCTGATTCTCTTACATTCTCTTAAATTTAACCTCATAAGAAATGACACTCAATAAATCCATGTTAAATGATTGATCTGTGTTGTTTCTCCTGTCTTCTTAGAGGAGGCAATCTTTTTTCTTCAACCACTAGATGAGTACACATAAAGTTTAGTTCCAGACATGCGCACAAGCTTCTGTTGCCAGGAAGAAGCTCAAGGACAGAGGATTAGCTGGCATCTTTAACTGTTTCATTGCCAGAAGTAGGATTCTTGGAAGCTCAAAAGTCAAGAATGAATGTTTCTTGTTTCTCTTAGCATTTTGATTTTGGCTTCTTTTTTCCTGCATGCATCAAAGGCCAAGGTCTAGTTTGGACATGGAAGGTTGATGAAAGCTGGTAAAGGATCTCTCGCTGTCTGCTTCTTTGATAAGTGAGAGGCATGAATGTTGCGATTCTGCTATATACTTTTGTACGTTGAGGAGGAGAATTCCCCCTGAGTTTTGCTGAGCTAACTGCACTAGAAAAGGTCACTTCAAGCTTTCCTCATAAGAAACATCCAGGCTCCTCTATGTAACAGATACTACTGGTTGCCTAACAACAAGTTGCTTTGGTTGCAAGGTGCAAGGACTATCAAATGCTGGCTTAACCAATAAGACCTTTCTTCCTCATCACATAATAAGAAGTCTTAGATTCCAGGGCTGCTGGAGCATTCCAAGGAAGTCACCAAGAACCCAAACTCCTTTTGCCTTTCTGCCTCACCATCCTTTGCACATGGCCCTCAACTTCATTATTCTGTAATGGTGACATGTCCGTATGGGAAGAAGAAAACGTAACAAGTGTGCATACTGGCAGCATCTTTGTCTTTTTATCAAGAAAAAAAAATCTGCAAGGGAATTGGGAAAATCATGTTTCTTTTAGCCGAGATTAATGGTTCCCTGACTAACTCTAGGATTCTGTTAATAAGAAAGAAGAGAAGGGATATTTGATGAGCAGCTAACAGTGTTGGGAGAAGAACATACGATGACGAATCTGAAGCCCTCGCTGGGGCTGCCACGCGAGTGGTGGGGAGATTATTGTGCAAACATGAAAGACAGTGGCCCGGACCCCGGAGCCTGTGTCTTTACCTCATGCAGGTGAGTGCTTTGAACTGAGACTTGAAATGTTTCATCAGGTCAAACGTGGGAGAGTTGTGAAAAGCGTAAGACTCAACAAGTATCCTGAAACGGCTGCCTGCGTGCATCAGTGGTAAGAAAATGAGAACATTCTGTGTAAACAGATGTGATTAAATATGATGTTGGCCTGAGCGTAGGTTCAGGAGCCATCGGCCGCCGCAAATCCTCCTGCATTTCTTTGAAGGAAAGCATGATTTCCGCCTCTGTCCCTCCTCAGGCTGACCAGATAAATACTGCTAGCAGCCATGGAGGGAAGAACGATCCCACTCCGCTATTTTTAGCGGCCCTTTGAAGCCTTATATTTCACATTTTAAGTTTGTTTTCAAAGTTCTTGTCCAACCCAAATAAACCCAGGCTCAGAAACGAAAGGACTTAGGTTCTTACTCTCTGATTCTCTGTTGGGGAGGCAGGGAGGCCAGCTTCCGTGGGAGGCTTGGGTCACTCCGCCAGTGGGTCTGCCTCTGGGAGGAGCCTCTTGGCCACACACGTGCACTGCGACCTGCTGTGGGTCCCCCCACCCCCTGGTGGCCCCCTAGAGAGTGGGAGCCTCCTCCTGAGAGGCCCCCGCTTGCCCCGACCTTTCCAGATAGCCCACTAAGATGCCACCTTTCAGGATTTTCAGTTCAGAGTCTGTGACACCTCTCTGCTTGGATTCTCTTGTCCCCTGTTGGGGGAGCTATGAACGCACTTGATAAAAGGAAGCACAGCATTTCATTCATTCATTCATTCATTCATTCATTCATTCATGAGTCACTTATTAATTCAACAAGTAATTCAGGGGTACCTATTGCATGTGGGTACTCTATTCTCAGGACACTTCTTTTCTAGTAGAGGAGCAAATAAAGCACCAATAAATAAAAATTTAGGGGAAGCCGGGATGGTTCAGTGGGTTAGGCGCTCACTTTGCAGCCCCGGGGACTGAGGATCAAATCCCAGCCCCAGCCCGTGAGGACCCATATGCTGAACTGGGAGCTCCCCCAGTTCAGTTCTCACTGGGGTGAGACCCCAGCCCAGTCCCTGCCCTGTGCAGCCCCGCGCCCACCTGTGGAATGAAACTATGTGGAAAAAGCAATGATGTGCAACTATGGAGACTGTTCTGGGCCCTCCCCCTTCTCTCTGTCTCTGTATCTCTCTGTCAAAAACAATAAAAATAAATATTTAAATAACAATTTAATCAATTTATAAATCAATACTGAAGTGAATAGAATGTCTGTTACATGTATCTCAATTACAATGAATAAATTAACTGTATTAATCCAGACATGACAACCTGGATATATTAATAGTACTTATTACATGCTGGGTGGTATCCTAAGCTCTTTATATATTAGCTCGTTCAATGCTTCCCTATTTTACAGATGGGGAAACTGAGAAACCAAAAGGGTACGTATCTTTTCAAAGTTCCGCAGTGGGTAAGTGGCCAGCAGGATTTGAAGGTCAGCCATATGGATTTTCGAGTCTATTCTGCAAGCACATGACAGTTCTCTGTATGATCTTTAAGACATCCCGTGACCAGGTGGATGAGGTCAGGAATTGATAAGGGCCACAACGAGGAGAGTGGCTGGTGGGTGGGGAGGGGGCCACTCTCATCGGGGGGAGGCCAGTCAGAGATCTCGGGGATGAGAAAGGGTCAGCGATCTGGGGAAAGAACCCGGGAGGTCGAAAGAAGAAAACGTGCAAAAGCCTGAAGCAAGTAGGAATGTGGCATATTTCAGGGACAGAGAAAAATCCCAGGTGACCAGGGCTTGTGACCAGGTCAAGCTGGACTGGGGGGAGTCAAAGGTGGAAAGGTAGGCAGGGGGCAGATCCTGGTGAGTTTTTTTGAAAGATTAATTTTGTTGTTTTTGACAGAGACAGAGAGAAGGGGGAGGACCCAGAGCAGTCTCCATAGTTTTATGTCATCAGTTTTCGACATGGTTTTGTTTCACACAGGTGGGCGGGGGCTGCGCAGGGCAGGAGCTGGGATGGGGGCCTCCCGCATGGGAAACTCACCCCAGTTCAGCATGTGAGTCCACATGGGCCGGGGCTGGGATTCAAACCTTGGTCCCCAGGGCTGCAAAGTGAGCACTTAACCCACTGAGCCATCCTGGCTTCCCCTGGTGAGTTTTAATTTAAATCTCATTCAAAAAAGAAAATTGCTCAATGAATCATCTTGCTCAGGCTTTTGTGGGGGCTTGTGGGTGCTGACATTCATCACAGAGCTCAAGCAGATGCCCAAAACCTACTCCACAGCATCCCTGTGGCTGAAAGTCTTCCAGCATTTTTGCATCTTTGCTTTCTTCATAAGTATCTGAACATGCCTGCCTCTCTCCAGAATCACTTGTGCTGTGAGCTGGGTGACCACCTGGGCCCAGAGACTCAGGCTGAGCTCCAGTGAACTTGGGACAATTGGAGTAGGACTTACATTAACCTCAAGACTTCCCTGAAGCCGTGGTTCCTTGGTTGTGGATTAAAACTAATTTCTGAGTATTAGGTTGTTTTCTAATGATTTACATAATTTCTAAAAATGGGGCACAGGGGTGAAAAATAGAAGAAGAAGAAGAAAAAGAACATGGGCTTTATGTAACCTGTTTCCAGTGACCCAACATGTCACAGACATCTGTGTGTGTCCCCACAGTGGAGGGCTCTGTATGGACTTGTGGCTTGAGAGAAGGGGAAATAAATAGCCTGACCCATGATCCAATGTTTTGCAACAAAATGTACACACTGGCACTCTTTGGCATTCAAGCAACTGGTTAATAATCTGAATAGAGGAATCAGAACACATTGGCAGTCCTGATAGTTAAAGTACATTGGACCCCAATTGATCTCTAGCAGGGGCAAAGAGAAGGCCATTTTTGATTGCTCTTCAGAGAGTAACATTCATCAAGAGCAAATGTCGAGTTCAGGCAGCCTGAGTTAGAATTCCCCAATTCCAAGTTCCTTGCTGTGTGACCTCGAGAAAGTGACTTCACCTTCCTGAGCCTCAGTTTTCTCATCTGCAACATGGCACCTATGTTGTAGGGTTGTCATGAGAGTAATGGATAAACCCATTAATAATTGATTAAATTGATATAAAGAAGTTAGCTCAAAGCCTGGTGTGGGTAAGGCTTCAATAAACATACGTCTTTGTTTCTTTTTCCATCATACCCTTTCCCATCCTTAGTGTGAGATCCCAGGGCTGCTGTCCCTGGCACAGCTCTGCCTGGCCTCAGGGGGTGGGCGGAAGAGTGGGCATGTCAAGGTCCACTGTGCAGCAGCGGGAAAAGCCATCGTAGGGCCCTTGTGGAGAAGCTGCCCCTTAGAAGGAGCTTCTGCTCTATGGCAGGGCTTCTCCTGACATTCTGGGACAGATAATCCTTTATGGTAGGGACTGTCCTGTGCGCTGTAGGATGCACAGGGGCATCTCTGGACCCTACATACTAGACTCCAGTACCAACCCACCTCTGCCCACCCCCAAAAGAAAATGTGACAACCCAAAAGTCTCCAGACATTGGCAAATGTCCCCAGGGGACAAACCACGTGATGATACGCTTAAATGTATTGTTTAAAAAAGTTATTAATTAAATTATATACCCTTATTGTTGGGGAAAGAGAGAAAAAGAAAGGAGAAGGAAAGAAAGAAGAAGGAAGGAAGGAAGGAAGGAAGGAAGGAAGGAAGGAGAGGAAAGGGGGAGGGGAGGAAGGAATTATACACAGATGAACAGAACAAAATGAAAACAAATTAGCAAAAAACACTCTTATCTATCACTATGAAAGTTTTATGAAATATCCTTGAGAACTAGTTTTTCTATGTGCGAACATGTAGATCAAAACACCTTCGGACCCAACCATAACACACATAGCATAGTCACAACTAGCAAAGGTGCCTGGGTCGGAAATGACGGCCTTGACCCTCAGCCCCAGCACTCACATGCCGCGTGACAGCGGCTAAGCTGCTTCACATCCCCACGCCTCAGCTTCTCCTCTGGACGTGGGAGTTGTCACAGGACCTAACTCAGCCCAGTGCCCGAAACACGGCCTCACCGTGGGCTCTCAACATGGGCAAGACTATGTGTAGCACAGGCCGCTTATAATGAGAACAACCACACGGGAGAGGTGTTCTGTGGTTCCCATTTCACAGGGAAGGAAGCTGTCGCTTCCACAGTAGTGAAGAGCACTTGGCTTGCTCAGCTATTCTGCCATCCTGCCTCCTTGATACTGATATGATTTAGAATTATAAAACTGCCTGTAGGGGAAGCCGCGATGGCTCAGCGGGTTGAGCGCTCGTCTTGCAGCCCCAGGGTCTGAGGATCGAGTCTCAGCCCCGGCTCGTGTGGACCCATATGCCGAACTGGAATGTACCCCCTAGTTCGGTTCTTGCCGGGGCGAGCTTCCCATGTGGGAGGCCCCAGTTCGCTTCCCGCCCTGCACTGCCCCGCGCCCACCTGTGGAATGAAACTATGTAGAAAACTAATGACGTGCAACTATGGAGACTGTTCTGGCTCTCCCCCTTCTTTCTATCTCTGTTTCTGTCAAAAGCAATTAAACCAAACCAAACAAAAAATAACTGCCTGTAACCGGAGCAGAAGAAAGGCCAGTCTGTCTCCATCTACAGAATCCTCTGGCCTCGGAACAACCCAGGAATCTTAGGGCACGTTCTCCGTTAATAGGGTCAATTATTGTCTGTTAGCTGCTGAAGACAGGCCACTCAGGACGTCTGAGGACACATCTTCAGTTCACAAAGGTGGCAGACACTTTGGAGATGCCTCTGCTCTGTGGGTCACTGTGGTGCGCTTGGTGACCTAACCTGGGAAGTGGGATCCTAGCACTTCCGGTGGGTGTATTCTGTGGGTCACAGGGACCAAGCCTAGGGGATTATAGAAGGATGGGAATACCAGGTGTCTGGGGTTTATCTCAGAGGCTGGTGGCTGTAGGAAACTTTTAAAAAACGATATACATTGACAGGAAAGTCAGTTTTATGAAAGCTTTAGCCTCACATTGTGGATGATTTGTTCACTTGGAAAGATGCTCCTGGGGAATATTGCAAAGCCCTTTCATGTAGAAGGTAAAAGATACGATACATGTGGTCAGCCGCTCTGTGCATTTAGATCTTGAAAAGCAAATGAGCTAGAAACCTCAACTTTGCTGAACAGATAGCAAGGCTAATGTATATGGTTCTAGAATGGACTACATGTATAAGAATGTAGCAAGTTAATAAGAATTGGTGTACTCATATCCTTTAAAAATGTGTATTTGGTCAACCTTTGAGATTCTTTAAGTATGTCCAGGGGTAGAGATCAGATCTGTACTTCTGATAGGAAGACACATTTTCCAAGATTACACTTAATTTTTCACAAAGCGTTAACTGTAAGACCCTGCACAGTCTAGCTCCTGTTTGGTGGTAAAACATGATCTCATCCACCACTGTCCAGCGACACTGGGCAGCTTTCTAGTTCTCAAACACAAGCCCCTTCCTACCTCAGGACCTCTGCCCTGCCTGTCCGTCTGCCTGGAATGCCAATTCTGCACGCTGCCCACCCCTGGCCTGGCTCCCTTGAACTGTACAAAAGTGATTTCTCCCGAGAGGCCTTCCTCTCATCCCCTCGGTTATTCTCGTTTTCATTATCTGGTTTTGTTCTTCATAGCATTCACTGCAACCCGGTGTATCTTTAATTTTGAAATTGCTGACTTCCCACCTGCCCCTAAGAGTATAAGCTCCTTGTCAAATATGTCCAAATGGTCTATCCCCAGTAAACTCGCACGCTATCTTGCATACAATAGGTGATCCATAAATATCCCCTGAATTGGGTTTTGACTCTGAATTTGCAAATAGGTGATGAATATTTGGTTGCACTTGCTTTTGATTTGTAGGCAGCTGAGTTTTGCTTATTTCCTGTGGCCAAGAGTCACCTTTATTGGGATGACAATACCATAACATTCTCTGTCTTGTGCACCATGAGTGCGAAACTGAAATGTCAGGCGACACCAGAGGAAGAATCAGTCATGGCAGCTCTTTAAACATAGAAACATATTCAACATTCAATGAACCAGCACCTGGCTAGGAGAGAATTCCATCCTTAACTCATCACAAGTTGGGGTTTATAGTCAAAGTCCACTTGGCAAATGTTTATCCTATATGTGCTTTCCTTTTGTTTCCTGTAAGTATAGCTTTTTGCCCTGCCAGGATTTGAGAAACATGAGGAGGCTATTAACATATCAATGGAGGGATCGCCTAGGAATCTAGAATTTGGAATAATATTAGCATCTCAAGTTCAGAGGCTGCCCAGGCAATCCTGCTTATTGATTGCCTTTAATTGCCCCTTAAAACAGTGTCTGTTTCTGAATAAAAAGATTAATAGAGGAGGGCTCAGTTTGTCGCATGATTTATACTGGAGTTCTGCCTCCTTCCCATTCAGAAGCACATTGCACACACGTCTCTACCCCTGGGATTCAGGTCCTCAAGAAAAATTGCTACTTATCACCAAAGCTTGCAGCTTAATTTCATTTGTCTTTGTCCACTTAATCTTCATGCTTATAAAAAGTGGGGTAGGTGCGATTTATATGAAAAACAACAACAACAAAAAAACCAACAATAGCGAAAAACAGACTTGAAAAATACAGACGATCACTAGGAGAATGGGCTGAGGAAAGAGATATAAAATGCACTTTAAAAAATGAAAATGGGGCGTGCCATTTAGAATGTCCATGCTACACTTCTCTTTGCTTTTGGCATTAACAGATACACCAGTATCGCCCAGTATAAACATGGTGACCTGAAACATAAACTATTGTACCAGCTTGGACCAGTTCCATGATTTTTGTCTTGGCTGCAAATTTCTGTTTCCTTTTGGGGAAGAAAAGATGTGAGAGGAAAGTGAAGATTTCTGTTTTGTGTAAAGTTTGGAAACCTCTTTCTATAAATGAATGGTTGTTAATATTAATAACATTAATAATAGCAATCATTTATCAAGTACTTTTTTAAAAATCATTTTACTAAAGGCTCTCTACTAGTTATCTCGTTTAATCTTAGCTCCAGGAAGCTGCTCAAGTTTCTAAAGTAGAAGAGCCAGATTTTGAAGTATTAAACTAGAAATTCCAAGAATGCAATCCTACCAAAAGAAGTACATTCATATGGGTTTGTCTCCTTCTCCATTTATTATTTCAACATGGGGATGGAGACGTATGAGCTTTCCACTTAGGCTGCCAGTTAGGAATGGATCCCAGCTCTGTCTTCTGTTACCTAGGCAATACCATCTCCCATGGGCAAGTAGGATTCCTAGAGACAGTTTTCTCCCAATGTGCTGACTTTGGTCATTCTACATGGTCACTCTCAGTATAAGTGACTTAGGATGCTGCAGAGATGCCAGGAGCTCAGAGGAAAGCTGGGTCACTAAGAATCAGGATAGATTTTTCCCGTCTAGATGGTGAAGTAGGTAAACACTGTACTCACCTCCTCTCAGGACCACATCAATGACAACTCAACTCCAGAACTCCAGGTCAACTATCACTGAGAATCGCAAGCCCTACAACTAAGTAGACACAGAAGAAGCAACTCCAGACAGGTAGGAAGGACAGAGACTTGGAACAGGTTGGTCCTACACCTGCGTGTGACCATTAAAATAAAGAGGGATACCTCAGCTGCAGAGGTCCCTCCCGAAAGACTGAGGGGTCCCAGCCCAGGGTTCCAGTGCCAGGGAGAGAAGCCCACATGACTTCTGGCTGCGAACACCAGCACGGATTGTGGCTGAGTGAGAGGAGGGCAGCTGCAGCCCCAGGTGCTGCTCTTAAAGGGTCCGTGCACAGATTTACCTGCTGATGGACTTGTTTTCTCTGAGCTCCAATGCTGGGGAAGCAGCTTGAGAGGCACCAGGGACATACGGGAGGACTGAATTGTCTAGCTTCAGGGTGAGGGCAGGAGGGGCAGCTTTCTTCTGCATGGAGGAACTGGTGGAAGCCATGGTTTCTTTGTCAAGCCCACCCCTGTTTTGTGTGCAGACACAGGCAGACTTCTGAGCTCCATCAAATTGGACTCTTCATTGGTCCCGCCCTAGTGATTCCTTGAAACCCTGCCCCACCCAACTTTCCTAGATACCCAGCAGCTTCCAGTGGTTTTTCATAAAAATGTCTCAAAGATTCACAGAACCCAAACCAACAGCCTTTGGCTTCAGCACACCCCTCACCTCTTGCTGAGCAACACCAAGCCAGGCCTTAGCTACAGCTGGCCTCAACTCACAGAGGGGCCTAGAGCGGTGCCTCCAATTCCAGTGTGGGTGGCAGCTATCTGCGGATTGCTTGGTGGCTTATATGAAGTGGTCTTGGGCAGGGCACAGGCTGCAGCTAAACTTTACCTACATTGGGTCCCTTCCAGGAGGCCCCAGGGTTGGCATGCCTGGTGGCCAGCTTCTGACCACGCCAGAGCATCTCCTGGCCACCTCTAGAGATGACACACCCAAAGGGCACACTGGGCAGGCACTAGAGCCCCATTAAAGCACAGTCTGCTTTGTAGGGTCGGTCCTGGCCCCAAGCTCCCTTACCACAGGGGTGCCTTTTCCATTTGCTTCATTGCAGGGTATTGGCTCAGCTTGTAGACTCTGCAATCTGACCATAGGACTTCAAATCCTATATTATCACTTAGCGGCTATGTGACTTTAGAAAAGTTACTGAACTTATCTGAGCCATATATCTCTTAGCTGTAGAATGAAAAGAATAGAAGTTCCTACTCATGGAGTTACCATTAGAACCAAGTGAGACATTCTAAGCAAGCGCTTAGCCTTAGAGATAGGCACACAGTAGGTCTAGTTATTTTTAGTCTCTGAAACTGATAGCTGTGTTCTCCCCACGCCAAGAGGTACAGGATTGTTGGCCCATGATGTAACAATGAGCATGATTTGGAGAGCGACTTACCAGGGTCAGATGCCTGGACACCGCTCAATAGCTGTGTGTCCTTGGGCAAGTCAGGTGACCTCTCTGGACTCTACTTCCTTCATCTACAAAAGGAAGATGATAAATCCACTTGAGAATCAGAGTTAATGTGCATACAATACTTAGTTCAGTAAAGGACAGCTGCTATAATTATGACGTTATTATTATTTTTAGACTCTATACAAAAGACAATGCCTCCTAATCCCACAGTTTTAGTAGGATTTAGAAAGTCTTTCTCCCACAATGTTTCTCCTGACAACTCTTATTTGCTGAGTAAATTTACAAGAGGGGTGGTAGATAAGGGATTTTGTCCTGAAAACACTTCTTTAATCTCCACAGTTGCCATGGAATGTGTGTCATTTTTGCTTGGGTGATGAGATTACGTTTCATAAACAATATCCCTTATGTTTAAAAATCTTTAAACAGCCACTTGTAAGTGGCCTGACACGGACTCCCGCTAATGCCTCATCTGACTTGGATCTTCCATTGTCCCTGAGAATGAAGGTCAGCTGTTTCCAGCAGCAGCAGACTCCGAAGGAGAGACCTAGGTTTTTCAGAATATTCTGTCCTCATTCGAAACAGTTTCTTAGTTTTCTGATATCCTCCTATGGGAGAATTTCAGTACTGCAACTGTTCCTTATACATTTCCCCACATTGGAATGATTGGTGCATTTTAAAATTTTATATTTTTCCCCTGCTGTTCATCTTCGGGTTTCTTCGCCTAGAACTTTCAAAGTGAAACTTGTCAGCTCACCCTGATCCATCCCCACCCTGGGCAATCGGGAAACACTGAATATTTGAAATTGCCCTTGTAAATAAATTTGGTTTTAATGGAATGTTAATTTTCAAATGGAGGATTAAAACTCCTGCTGTTTGCTGGTGACCCTGTTTTATGGGTCACTCTTGTCTTCCAGTCACTCGGACTGTGCTTTCCAATTACGTAGCTATACAGTGGGAGTAGGAATGCCTCTGGGTCAATGTGAGAAGTAAATTCAATAATCTTAGTGAGTGCTTACTCAATGACAGTTGTTAGGATTCATCTATATTTTTATTTTTTTTATTTTTTTAAATTTATTGTTAAATTTGATGAGGTTACATTGGTTGGTAACAATTAGACAGTTTACAGATGTACAAGTCCATCTCACATCATTCATGCATCGTATTATGTGCCCATCACTCAGTATCAGTTCCCCTTCCATCACCTTATATCTAGTGCCCACTCCCACCTCCCCCCACAACTGTCCCCCCGCTCCTCCCCC